>JAGMUU010000014.1:1232500-1519247 GCA_020744375.1 Dactylonectria estremocensis | reverse complement strand
TGCTCCCTTCCTCTTGCGACAGCAGCACCATGGTATGGCCCGTCACTAGGTCACGCCATTCTACAGGCAGCCTCAGCGTGTGACAATGAGCATACTCTTCCTCTCCACGAAGGGCTCTCGCTTTGGCGTAGTGTGCCGCCAGCAGTGCCAGGCACCCCGCGTACGAGAAACGATGCGACAACTCAGCATCGAGATGGTGGCATGACGGCTGGCCGGGGGTGGGAAGAGAGGATGATAATGACGGGCTTAACCGTGGATCCTCGCGTTGCCACTCGTCAAGGCGTGACCGCAAGACCTCCGCCGTCAGCGAGATGCACTCGTCCGCAAGAGCTGCTACCTCATTTAGGATGTGTTTGTGCGAGTCAAGTGCTGGGTTGGTCCTGGAGTTGAGATTTTGCAGCAGACGTGGCGAAAGATGGAGGTGCAGACACGCGCGTAGCGTGAGCGCTGCAAGCTCCCTTTGGCGAATGTCTTGAAATGTCGTAGCAGGGGGTGGGTTCTCAGGCTTCAGGTGTTGCAGAATTATCCTAGAGGCATTATTTGTGTGAGCAAGATCGTTAAGCCGCGATCTACAATCGGCAACTTGACCAAGCAGGGAATACAGTTCGTGCAAGCTAGAGATTGACGGCGCAAAAGCCAAGATTCTGTTGATATCTTTTCGGATGGCATGTGTCTGCTGTAGATTTGCAGTCATGTCATGAACCGTGTCTTTGATCAGAGGATAGTTGCTGGACGGACTAGCAGCAAAGGGCGCACCTCGCAAATAGCCTAGAGGGATCTCATGATCGGTGAACCCTCGGCCGCCAAGTGGAGATAGTCCCAGCTCGGTATCCAGACGCCTGTGTCAATATAAGCAAGGCCATTACATTGCCGTGATGTGTGTGGTCGGGGGATAGAGCATCTTACTGGAATAGGTCAGTGCAAAGAAGATGGACAAAATCCCCAAGGGCCTGGTCCTCATCCATCATGCTCAAGCCGAGCCCTTCATCGCTTGCACTCTCGGCAGCACGGTGGAACATGTTGCGAGCCTTGGTTGGCGCGTAGTTTTGAAGATGCCAAAAGCCCGCCAGGCATAGACATTGCGCGGCGAGGAGACCGACATGTGCGTCGAGCGCCCACCCAAGTCTCCGCTTCGCCATGGTCCAGTACTGAGAGGCGGACTGGCGTGACACGGTCGCGTCAGGCGTAGCGGCTGAAAAGGGACTGCCAATAACAGATTGCACTGTTGGTGTGGTGCCATCACTGGCCAAGCAGTCGCATAGCGAAGCGATAGCACAAACTAAGAAGACGAGACAAGACTCGGCGGTCCAGTCGCCGCCATTCTCAGCCACGTCGCGGATGCAACGAGCGAGCCGAGGTCTGTTGATGATGGGGTATCGCGTCAAGAACTTCCGCTCGAAGCATTGCCGCAGCCTTTGGAGGCCGAGGGTAGATGTGTCGGCGCTAGCTTTGGATTGGATGCATCTCTCAGGCTCATCGGCATGCTTGGCATGGATTAAGTTTCCAGGCAGGTTTCGGAGTTGAGCTTTCATTACATCCCATTCCAGTATGGTCTCTGCTGCTGGCGTTGCGAGGAACCCATCCTGGCCTCGGGCACGAGGCCGAGCGGTCCACTGCTGGATCGACTGGGCGGATTGTCGATCCGGGTCCGTACTGATACCCCGTCGCGCTGTCGGGGCATCATTGGGCGATTCCCCATGGGGCACACATGGCCCGCGTGATGCGGAGAGGATCTCATTCTTTGCTACTGAAAGAGCATCAAGAATCTGATTGCCCCACTCATCCAGGCTAGGTAGTCGTGGAATGTTAGTTGGTATTGCAGGCTATGAGAGCCTGTCCAGACGAGCAGTATCTCTCTCTCTCTGTGGCTCGGAGGTTCAGTGGTTCACTCACGGGCTCGTTTGACTGTTCTGACCACGTACACAAGGATGGCGGCGCTGCTGGCACCAGGTACAAGTCGGGAACCCAACGCAGCGGGTTTTGCGTAGCCTGCACGCTTCGCACGCGAGGCCTGTACGGGTGCTAGGTACAGATACCGAGGGATGATCGTTCTCCACCGCTAGCTGCTGCCCTGCAGCATCTGGGGCCGGGTCACCATGGCCTGCGGACGATCCGGTATCCGAGTTGACATCTGGACGTGTACGGCGCTTTCTCGACCCCTGCGATGCGTTGTTGGCTGCCATGCCCAGAGCATGCCTAGGTAGATGGCGTCGAGGGCGGCTCGGGGTAGAAACGGCCGGTTCGGTGCAAGAACGAACGAAACAGTAGAATACAGAACCTGTACGGCAGTTGTGGACCCGTCACCTGTGGTTGTGAATGTGGATCCGTGGTTGAAGTGAAGTGAAGCGAAGCAGGATAACACAAGGTCAAGGCGTCGGGGAACAGCCCCGAGATATAGCATTTAACGTTATATCCTTGATTGTTGCATATTGCGCACAGACGAGATGCCCCGCCTTTTCCCCCACACTCAACGCTTCCGAGTTCCATCCCTCATCTCCACCCCCGCATGCTATTTACTCGTACAGGGTAGTTACCGCCGGCCGAGGGTGTCATGAGCCACTTACTTATATAAAGCTTGCACTCACTACCCAATGTACAGCTGTCTCCTCCCTTCAATACCAAGTCGCTCGACATCTCTCTCTCCCCTTTGAGCAATCAACAACATCTATTGTCACCATGCAACAAGACATCAAACCTAATGTCGAGATGGTGGAGAAAGGGGACGAGAAACATTTCGCCAACCCTCACGACTCCACCACCATCTCTTTCAAACAAGCTCTGAAGGACAATCCAAAGTCTCTCGTCTTCAGCTTTCTGATGGCCATGGGACCGCTGGCCTTTGGCTTCGATATCATCATTGTCGGCGTTGTAACCGCCTTCCCAGCCTTTCTGTAAGTTCCACTGCTCCCCTCGCTCTTCACTGCTCAAGGCACCCCAACCTTCTAATGCAATTGTTCAGCCAGAGATTCGGCGACATCGACGACGGAAGTCTCATCCTGCCATCCATGTGGCTGTCTCTGTGGAACGCCTCCATGCAGATCGGCTTCATGATTGGTTCGGTGCTCAACGGCTGGGTCGCGGATCGCGTCGGACGCAAGCTCTCCATGATGGCCGGCGCCGTCATCACAGCAGCCGGCATCGCCGTAGTCTTTACGTGTGACCTGAGCGAGTCTATAGAACACCGCCGTGGCGCCTTTCTGGCTGGCAAGATCGTCATCGGCATGGGCCTGAGCATGATGGCTACTACGTGCCTGGTCTATAACTCGGAGATCATGCCACCCAAGCTGCGAGCCGTGTCTCTGTCCCTGTTCCAATTCCAGACCGTGCTGGGCCAGTTGATTGCCGCCGTCGTTGCCGGGAGCCAGATCTCCGACGGCTTCCAGATGACATCCTACCGCATTTGCTTCGCCACTCAGTGGGCCATGGCCGGCGCTGCCTTTGTCTCAGCCCTTGTGGTGCCCGAGTCTCCGGCCTGGCTCCTCCGCCGCGACAACGTCGAGGGGGCTCGGAAATCCTTTACTCGACTGGTTGGTCCCACCAACGTCGAGGCCGCCATGGTCGCCCTGCAGTCTACTTTGGAGCACGAGAAACAGGAGCAAAAGGACGCCGTCGACGTCACCTGGGCAGAATGCTTCAGAGGCCAGAACTGGCGCCGCTTGCGCATCATCATTTACGCCAGTATTGTGCAGCAATTCCACGGCCTCACGTTTGTTGCCAACGGCACTTACTTCATGATCATCGCCGGCCTGTCCCCAACCAACTCCATCACGGTTCTCGAGCTCGCCTCCGGCCTTTCCCTGGTCGCCATCATGATTTCCTGGGTTCTGACCAACTACGTTGGCCGCAGACGCTCGATCCTTGGCTGCACGGCCTTTCTCGCGCTGGTATGGCTTTCTGTGGGCATCGCCGGTTTCTACTCGAGCCAAGCCGCCCTATGGTACATGGGCATTATGATCAACTTGGTCATGGTCTTCTTCAACCTCGGCGCCGGCCCCGTCATCCCCATCATCGTGGCCGAAACCTCGGCTGTCAGGCTGCGCGCCAAGGCCAACGCTCTCGGTTTCGTGTGCAACGGCTTAGCTTCGTGTGCCTTTAACCTATTCGTGCCTTACATGTTCAACTCTGACGAGGGCAATCTCGGCGGCAAGACCGGTCTTTTCTTCGCCGGCCTCTGTGTCATCGCCTGGTCAGTGCTCTTCTTTGAGCTGCCGGAGATGAAGAACCGCACCTACTTACAGCTGGATGAGATGTTTGAGAACAAGGTCAAGACTCGCCATTTCCGCAAGTACAAGAGCTCCAGCTAGAGCGTCCCAGCCGAGATCGAATCCTTGTTGGGAAACTGTGTTTGGCACCAAGTTTGTGGTATTGTCACTTGTAATTTTAGTCACGAGAGAATAAAGTCAATTCGCGTCGGACCCGTTGTACTACACTAATGCTACGCCAAGTGCACTTGGGGAACTTTTAGCAGGAACTGACAGATGTTGATTATTGCATTAGAATGACTACGATCAATAACTCAGCTGCTCCCCTGACGTCATACTAGGTGAACCACGATAGCGGATTCCCGCAGTGATGCAACGAGCAGAGTCATGTGCATTCCCATACGAGAGGGCGACCAACAGCCATGTAATATGGAATGACAGTGTGTTTTTGTGCGTGCTCATGAAGTATTTCCCCTACTCTTGTTGTCACGGAATTAATCCCCAGTCCGCACTTACCTGCTTCAAATCAGTGAACTTGTGGCAAGTAAGACCTAGAAAATTTCGAATAGACAATTTATGGATCTTAAGTAACTACATATTACGAGCCAGTGAGCTACCAATTTGAAAGAGACCCTTCACTAGGCCTGCAAGTCCTGAGTAAGAGAGGGAGAAGAAACTATGCACAGCTAGGCAGTAATGAATAAGGGACCCACCCCCTTCACCCCTCTGTTTCTTTCATATGAATAGGCTCCTGGACTACATGACGGGAACATGGCTATGAATGACCGTCTGCAGTGCTAGATGTAACAATGGTAAAGAGTTTATAATAAATATCTTCGTTCGTTCTATGTACAACAAGTGGAGGCAGACGGCTTGGGCAATCAGATCATCCTGCCCGGACCCAAACAGAAAGAAGTGTCAACTTCGAAGCCATCCGAGTATTCCGACTTCTTCTCAGCGCTGAGCAAGGGTCATCAACGTCGGGAAACTTAAGGCCGCGACCGCTGCTAACGCCCCGTCTCCCAACTCGGAAAACACCGCGTCCAAAGCCTCCCATTTGGTATAGCGGCGCTGCCCTCCCTCATCGTCCACAGAAGTCTCCATGTCCTTCGCCCGCGTCCGCACCACCCAGCCCTCTCGTGAGTCTGCCACTGCTGTCGTCTCATCGGCCAACATATACGGTGCCCACGGGTCTTCCCCGTAGGCGAAAGCCGTCCACTTCCGAGCGAAGCCGATGCTGATGTCACGGTGCTTCTGGAGGGGGAAGCGCTCCATGAGCGTCATGAACTGGTACGCAAGCTCAATGAAATGGTGACCCAGGACGCCAGAGAGGAAGGAGCCGGGAAAAGGGTTGCGCAACGAAAGGGTGTAGCGGTATATCTGCTTGCGGCTTTGGGTGGCCGCCTGCAACAGCTTGTGGCAGGGCACTGTTTGCGATTAGATCGCTGTTGCTCAGGATTATATCGTAGTGGTAAGGTGTGTCGAGGTGAGTGTGAGGCCCAGAGGAAAACTTACAGGAGAACATGACATCGCCACAGAAGGTGCAAAGCTGTGTCCAGAACAAGTTCGGGTCCATGCCTGCGGATATGTCATACAATTCCGATACTTTCTTGGCCTTTTCCGTTCCCAAGATATTTTGGACATGTCTGCAGAAGTCCTCGAGGCGCACTGCTTTAAGATTGTGTGCGAAGAGGTAGCCCTGGATTCAGTAAGCGGTGTTATGAGAGAGGTATACTGGGCACATTGAGCCACTGACCTCGTAGACAGCGTCGCCGGCAATGACCGCTTCTACCCATGGGCAATCCGCTACAATTTGACTGTGGTTGAGGTAATTCGGCGCCGTTGAGAAGAAGCTCTCATGGGCTAGTGGCGAAAAGGCAGCCTTCGTGAGTGCTGTGGCCCCCTCAACGATCTTGGCAGCTGGCACCTCCCTCAACTTCTCGAGGCGTTGCGGATCGTCCTTGTCTATCCCACAGAACGCAAGGAGCGCCTGGTATTCTTGTTCCTTCTCCGAGCATGGAGTGGGAGTGATCGCAGACGCAGTGCCAGATTGTAGGACAACTCGGTTGAAGAGCGGGACCTTGGAGCTCAAGTGAAAACAAAGCGAAGCACTGCCAGCGCTTTCTCCGAAAGCCGTCACTTGGTTAACATGCCCGCCGAAGCCGGAGATGTACTTTTGGGTCCAGAGGAAGGCCAGTCGTTGATCATACAGTGCAAAGTTGCAAGGGTCTTCATTGTTCCGTATTGCTTCGTCAATGAGGTCCTATGCGATGTCAGAGGCCGCCTCGGTGATGATGTGGTGTATTTACTTGCCTGGCAGGCCAGAAATCCGAGGAAGTGTAGTCGGTAGCTATTTGGGTCAGAAGGGTTCTAGGAGAAGAAGAAACAAACGCACTGAATGCTAACGATGATGACTGGCTTGGAGTCCTCACAAGCTAGAGTAGCCATTCGTGTCATATCTGCGTCAGGGTAAGACTGGTTTGAGAAGCTGGATAGAAGGTCGGCTTACCATGAGGGCCGCCATAATGGGCCCCAGCCACAAAGCCTCCTCCATGGACATAAACCATCACGGGTACCTTCTTGGTACACCCAAGCTCGAGAAGCGCCGCAGGTACTGTGACAGTGAGGTTAAGACACGAGAACTCATCGTAGCGGCGCTGGTCTTCTCCTGGGAGTGGTCCGCCGAAGACATCCATGGACTGCTCCTCTTGAGGGCAGGCATAGGTGTATTCGGTACATATCTTCTGCTTTGACGACAATTCGTCTATCAACATGGCCTGTCGGAACCGTGCAGGAGCACACGCATATGGTATACTTCGGAACTGCACGACATGCTCATTTCGCCTTCTGCCAACTAGTCGGCCCAGCTGAGGGTGGTCGTACTCGACAGCTTGTAGGTTGTCCATGATGTGCGCTTCAACTTCGTTGTCGTCTACGGAACGGTATCAAGATCGCTCTCGACACCGACTCTTATAACGCCCAGGTGATGATGCATCTCCGCTTCGGGAGCTTGCCACCCCAGATGCCTCGGGGACGCTAGGGGAGTAGGAGAGCTGGCACAAGTCGGGGACGCTAGGGGAGCTAGCATGAAGATGGGGCCTTGGGAGGCAGGGCACCCCGGTTGATTTGGCTGTACGTAGCAGAAGGCGCCAGGATGATCAATCACCAAGCAACCTATCCGTGTAACCTACTAATACCATAACAACTAGAGTTACATGCCGCGTCCAGTGCCTTTCGGCTGAGACTCGGTTGAGAACATGACAGATCCTACGAAGGGAGAAAGCGTCCTACACTCTAAGACATCGTGAGACATCCGTGTGACTTTGGGAGAGATATCAGAAAGGAGAGCCGATTAAGGGGTTAAGACAAAAAGTGAAGGTTACTAATCAGACAACTTGCCACTCATGTTGTTGATCAAGTCCATCAGCCCCTTCACCATAATTGAGGTTAAGCGGCGGCATTGAACGGCATGCAGAGTTCTAGATCCCGCCTTGACTTCACCAAGCACGGATTTTTACGTCTTCAACAATAGCCCTTTTGGCGTTGTTTTAGATATACCTCCGACCCAGCACCTCAAACTTATCAGTCATTACTGCTAGCCAGTAAGTCCCATCCGGATACATAATCCCCTTAAGGCTCGTCGTCATCATGAGGTACAAATGGAGGGTAAATAGGCAGCGGTGGCCAGTCAGGCCGAGAATAGGGATGAGAAAAGACATGAATGCCAGATCCCACACGCTTGAGCTCTGCGCCTGGTAGTGTAATCTCTGCTTCTGTGTTTCCCGGGATTCGAACAGTCACATGCAGCTGGCCGTCTCCCAACTCCCAGGAAACTTCCAGGTTGCCGTAAGGGCTCAGAAACTGAGCGCGACAAGACGAAAGCGCCGCTCCTGGTACAGGAGCTATCCGTATTCTCTTCCAGCCAGGCTCCAGGGGCTGAATGCCCGCGATAGTTGAGTGCATCCAATTCGCCACAGCACCCAGCGCGTAATGATTGAAGCTTGTCATGTTGGACGAGTTTAATGTACCGTCGGGAAGCATGCTATCCCAGCGTTCCCAGACGGTCGTGGCGCCCATGGTCACAGGGTATAACCAGGACGGCGGCTTCTGATGCACGAGCATACGGTAGAACAGCTGATGCTGGCCGACCTTGTTCAGGGCGTGCCCGAGAATGGGCGTTCCCGCGAAGCCAGTGGCGATTTTGAAGCGCGCGTTGCGTTTTATCAGATGAATCAAACGCGCGGCCGCGGCATCTTGTTGGTGAGGGGTTGGGAAGAGGGAGAAATGGATTGCTAACGCCAGTGCCGTCTGAGTGTCTGAGACAACCCTTCCTTCCTCAGTGATGTAAAGCTGAGAAAACTTCACACGGAGCTCGGCTGCTTGCTTTTTGTACAGCTCACTCTGCTGGTTATAGCCCAAGATGTGTGAGATGTAAGCCATGACATCTGTCATGCGGATGAGAAACGCGTTTGACACGAGAACCTCGTCTGTCGGGCCATTGCCTGGGTCATCGGCAGGCGCAGTGGGCTCAAGCCAGTCGCCAAGCTGAGGATGATCGGGGTCCCATAGAAGGCCGTTTTTGTCCCGTTTCACTCCCCTCTTCAACCAGTCGTCCATGTTTGCATAGAGGTTTTGGAGCAGCGCTGTATCTCCAGAGGCTTGGTACAGGTCCCATGGTACGCTGATGATTGCATCCCCCCAGATGGCAGATGCTATGTTTGGCCGCCCTTTCCAGATATCAGGTGTGAACAGCGGCGGTACACCTGTGCCACCTTCATTTTGCTCATAAGCTAGCCCACGGAGCCATGTTCTCAATATGCCACCAGTATCATAGAGGTAGGTTGCCGTTGACATGAATGCTTGCAAATCTCCGGTCCATCCGAGGCGCTCATCTCTTTGCGGGCAGTCCGTAGGAACGGAGACGAAGTTTCCCTTCATGGACCAGATGATATTTTCGTGTAGTTTATTCAGCATAGGATCCGAACACTCAAACCAGCCTGTTCGAGGCATCGATGTGTGGATGACGATGGCGGAGAAGTTCTCAAGCTTGATGTCGTCCAAGGTGTAACCCTCGATTTGGACATAGCGGAAGCCATGGAATGTAAATCGGGGCTCATAAACCAAAGTCTCGCCAGACAAAATCACCGTATCCGTACACTTGGCGTCACGGAGCGGCCCAGTGGCACATTCCCCCTTCTCTAGGACCTCAGCATGAATGAGCCGGATCGTGTGTCCTTCTCGACCGGAAAGTTCACATCGCACCCAGCCGACAAGGTTCTGTCCGAAATCGAGTATGACATTTCCTTTGGGGCTCTGAAGTTTTTTCTGCGCGGGCAAAACCTGCATCCGACGCACTGGAGGGCTATCAGGCGCTCGCAAGATGGAGAGGTCCAGTTTGCCGAGCCCAACAACCTGCCAGTTCTTCTCTGCAAAGGACAGCCCATTCCAGCCTGGGAGATGCAACCTTGCATCGAAAACCTCGCCATCGTAGATCTCGGCTTGGAGTAGGGGACCGTGACTAAATCTCCAATCGCTGTCGGTCCCGATAACCTCCACGGCCCCATCGTCGTATGTGATCATGAGCTGGGCAAACAGGCCAACTGAAGAACCCCAAATATCTCGTTGGCCACCCCCAAAGCCTAGTCTGCCGCAATACCAGCCCTCGGCCACCTCCGCACTGATCACATTCTCCCCAACTTGTAACTGTAGCAAGACGTTGAAGGTCTGATACGACAGCTCATGGTCGTAAGTAGTCCAGCCGGGGGCGAGCACATGGTCCCCAACCTTCCTCCCGTTGATGAAGCCCTCATATAATCCATGAGCGGTAATGTAAAGCCGAGCACTTTGTGGCGGTTCCTTGACATGGAACGACCGCCGGAAGCGCACCGGGCGCAAAGGCGCCCCTTTGTCTCGCTTCGTCGTGGGTTGGATCAGGGAGCAGTGCCAATCATTCGGCTTCAGCAACCCGGCTTCAATTTGCAGGGGAGGCGACCACGGCGTCCATATCGAATCTCCAGATAGCGCCCGAACGCGCAGTCTAGCGATCTCACGCGACTCTAACGGTTGTGAAGGCCACTCTACATAGAGCGACTGCGAGGAAGCGACAACGAATATCTCAGGCTCGACCTGGAGACTTCGCTGAAGAGAGATCGCGTATGCCTTCTGACGCCATTCGCGGCCCAACCCTTCAAATGACCAGGAAATACGTGGCTTGTCCTCGGCGATGCCTGTTGGCTCCTGGTAGTGCTCGACTCGCAGGTTCGTGATCTCCATGTCGGCTGATGAGTCCGGGCTAGTTGACTTAGGTGATGGCTGATTAGAAATGCCTCTCCTTGATCTACCCGGAGACATGAAGCATTATCATCTCTCAAATATTCACATTCAGGTGGCTTGCCGAGAAACACTGCCGTTGTGGTCTACCGGATCATGCGAAGCCCGGGAGCGGGGTGGCAGGGGTTCGGTTTCATCGGGGACGAGCCCCGAAGCATTTGAGCATGACAAATGAGGATTAGCTCCCGTATAGGGTACGGGCTGCAGCCCCAACTTCGACACCACGTAATATCGTCGCCTCCGCCTTATACACAAGCTTCAATTTGACTTAGCTATTATGTTAAGACTCGATGTTCCGCCAAACTCTATTGAAATACGTAATTGAGTGAGAAACGGATCACAGAAAATAAAGGTGTATTACTAAATTAAGATGAACCCAAGGGCAATGCTGAACAACCGAACCAGTCTCACGTCTCTAGCGTCGTAAAATGAACAGAGAATCGACCAAAACCGCCATAGGAGAGGATGAAGGGGTTTCTTTAGCCTGGATACATCAATTAGTTCCATGAATAACGTGGCCTGTTGTATATTACATCTAAGATAAAAAAGAAATCCAAACCACTTTTTCTCGATCTCTCATCGAGGGCCATCGCGTCAAGTGTGTCCAATCTCCCAAGCACGTAATTACAGCACAAATACACATGACAGCAATGCTACCAAAAACGCCCAAAAACCCGTGAAGAGAACTCTTACCCCAGCGCTGTCATCGTCCTCGAAGTCGGGGTACAATTGTTTGCATGATTCGTCGTTTTGGAGATTTGCAACATCGGGCCATGCCGCAGTGCTTGGGCATGAAGCAACGTCAAGCATGGTGGATGTGACGGCAGCCTCCAATCTTGACCCAGTATTGATCTCATTGAAATCCCCTGTTAGGGTCCCTTTGTCCACCACTAGACATTTGTTGGATGATATTGTTCCCTGGGTATTTTTCGGCGTCTTCATGTGGTCCAGAAATCGAATTCGTTCAGCTTCTACGACCTCTCCAGTCATGTTTGGGAGAGTACCATTCAAAGAGGTGGAAAATATCATCGAGCCACTTTTCTGGTAGTTTCCATAGTCTCCCAGAGGATAGCACTCTTGAGGTATCGAAACGGTCCACCCAAGAGTCCAATCTGAGGCTGAGGAATTGACGAAAACCTCACTACCAGAAATGTAGTAATACGGCTCTGCAGCAGGATCGAGAGAGCCCGAGGTGTAATCACTGGGAGCGAGGCTCCAAGACTCCAAGCTACGCCGCCCACCAGTGGTGGAACTGCTTTCTAATGACCAACGGACGTTGAATCCATATGGCCATAGTGCAGCGGCGCCACTGATGGCGAAGACAACAGGAAACGGATACACGGGGTAATAAGATTCGTTTGGGCGAGGAAATATAAGCACGAGTTCGAGGTCGACTGGGAATGGTGACTTGTCTCTTCTTTCTTGATGATGGAGGCAATCGACGACAGATACGCCCATGAGGATACTGATGGATTTAGTCAGCGACATACGGTGGAAACTTTTCATCAGAGAGTCGCTCCAGCTAACTTGGAAGTAGAGAATGGGAATGAAGCGGCCAGGGATTAAACATACGCAATCTTTGACAAGAGTCTCATTTCAAACGTCGTGCAGCTTCTTTCGTTGCAAGACTGAAATATAACAGTTGATGATTACTCTGCTTGAGGCGGATAGCTGAATACAAAGCGAAGTTAGTAGACTTGTAGCTGGCTCCCGTCTTGAATGCACAGTTGTCCATGCCTTATAAAGATTGCAGCTGGAAATTTTTGGAATTAGGAGAGCTCACATGAGAGTATTTCACAAACGGTCAGCGGTGGCAAGGGTGGTGCCTATTTGGGTCAGGTACGATAAAGTCAAGACATGCGAGCATTAAAAATAGCCTACACCTGCTGAATGGTCTCGTATAGAAACCGCGCAGCGATCGTATAGAGACTAGCTGCAGAGGACCGTCACAGTAACCGCTTTGAGGGTTGTTGGCTATAGCGACGTTACATTCCATCAAGGGATTTAGGCTCAATCGGGCGTGGACTCTTATAATCGGGAGAGAGTTGATCAGGGATGCCTCCTTAATAAGAGGGTTTGTCATATGACTAAGGTGTGGCGCAACAATATCGTGATCTGAAACCAATCGACCCTGTTTCTTTTCTCCTACACCTTCTGTAGCCCTTCCACCTTCAGATCTGTGAGTGGTTACTGTTGTGTTATTCCTGGATGAGTTCCTGTCCCCACTCCGACTGTCCGGGGAGAACTCGCTGGCTCCGTGAGTGCAGCGCGCGTGTGGCACAGAACGCCCGGAAGCGTGCAACTGGCCACTCTTAAAATTGCCATCTATTTGATTGAGCTGCACCAAAAATCACCTCTGACACTCTTCGCATTTGATCTCAGCAGATGCTCGTCTTATTTCAATATGCAACCTGCCATAGTGATGCCTGGGCAGATTCCAGGCCACGAATTGTGTTGAATGCCGCGCAACCGGAAGTAAAACAAGTGCAAAAGAGATCACTTGAATGAGTTGAAATTCACAGATTCATTCGTAAACAACCCGGCCAAGATTTGGCAACCGAAAACAATGAAAGAAGACACCCCGCACCCAGTTTCCGGGGTGATAATTTGTGTAATGCACGCTTCCGCAAGCTTAGAACCATTCGTGACATCTGACACAAAGCCCCTCGTCGTGGCGAGTGCAAGCGCCTACAACAAACTTGTTAAAGCGAAAGCAAGCAAGAGAGAAACTATCCAGTCTAAAGTAGGGCCCATTGATACAGTTCCACTGGTGGTCATCGAGGTAGTCGTGGCGTCCGACCCAAATTTCAAAGTCGTAGCCCCAACCTCACTATCGAGGATCGAAGTCTCAGGAGCCTTGGTTATTGTAGCTACGTCCTGTCCCCTCATCAGCATGATATCTTCAAATCTTATGACCCATTCCCTTACCTCCGCCGTGCGCAAGACATCAGTAGCAGCTTCACAGTTGCGGAACTCCCAGATATTAGATGTGATGGCGGTTTTTCCCAGACAAGAACTCGACCCATCAATGTCGCATACTGATGCGAGGGAGACGAGCGACCCTTGGCAACGACAGCTAGTGATTTCCGCCGGGCTGTCGTATGCGGAAGAGCATGAAGTGATTGATGCACTTAGGTGGCCACAGCTCTCGTCAATTGTTTGGCATGCGTCTTCGTCCAGAGTTCTGGTTGCTTCGGAAGCAACTGGAGTTGTGATACCGTCGGATAGATATGGACCACATGCATCGTTCCAATCAGAAATCCATTGGTCAACCTCGCTGTCGTACGAATCCCCAAGGATGCACTGTCTGAATTCGCCTTTACATCTAAAAAGAAAACGCTCAGTGAACTGTATGATTAGAGGGAAAAGTTGTGCTTACCCTATGTAGGCATTCAGAAGCTCTTGGGTGCAGAAACAGTCGATTGTTTCCGACTTTGAAAGATCACTGCAGTTAATAGCAATAGAATCGGCCTTTTCGCAGTTGGGAAACTCTGTGATATCACCCACGCATGTGGGCGGGCTGAAAGATGCAGCCTGGCAACGCGTGGTTGCACTGAGAAGAGCGGCGAGGACACCGACGCGTTGAGAAAGGGAGAGCATCTTGATAAAGGTCTGGGCCGAATTCTAACTCTTCTTTAAGCTTATCAAACGTGTGTCTTATATCATGGACACTTTCGATCGAGGCTGGAGAAAGGTTTGGCGCCACTTGGCATGTGAGTTCTGGCTTTGGTATTTGAGCCTTGCAAGGCGTAGCTCAAGCCCATGGCGACCCAGGGTCGAGCCCGTTCTATTCTAATGTGGCTTTAGTAGCCTGTGACCATCGCCGCTAATTGAGGCCAAGAGTGACCTGTGGGGTGAATTGTCTATTGTAGCTCTAAGCTAATCCCTTTCAGCTGAGGAGAGAGAGGTCACGCAGGCGGGATAATTGGAGATTTGGATACAAAGTCTGCCTCGCGAAATAACGCTAGGGGTAGCGAAGCTGGCAAATTCCACATCCCCTCTCTTTGCTGGTGTTCAGCTGCGTTGAGACTCCTGGTTGGGAGTGGATCTTTTACAAATATGTGGTCGTTCTAAAGATGATCTCGGTCCGTCCTGAATATCTGGTGCATCGCTACCGATCAGCAGCACGTCGTCTTTTCCCACTCAATCCAACTTGCCATGGCTGAACAGCATCAGAAGTTTTCTTCACAAGCCTATGGCTGGCTATCCGGCTGTTTACGCTGGCCCTCTCTCCTGACCTTTTGCATCTTCGACATTGCCCTCTTTACGACCATCCTTTCTCTCACCATTGTTTCATCTGAAAATGATGGATTCGTCACAATCTCATCTAGCAATACCACCACATCCGAATCATCTAATCAGACAGGAAGTGAGTCTGACGGCATCGGCAGTTTCTGGGATCTAGGTATCCTCTGGACCTCGCTCCCTAGTTTTGTCCTTTCACTCTTTGGTGCGTATTGGGCCTGGATGGCTGGCTCAATTGCAGAACGTCAGCCATACGTCGAGCTGCGCAATGAAGATGGCGCGGAGGCAAGAAAGTCGATCTTGTTAGATTATCGTGTCACTGCCAGCATCTGGCGTTGGTGGGGAGCTTTTCGAAACTCGCACTACACTGTTGGGGCTACAACTTTGCTCTCTGTGCTTCTCACCTACGCCGTCGCGCCCTTCGCTGCACGCTTGTTCGTCGCAGAGGTTGTGATGAAGTCCGATACAGTCCCAGTTATCTTCAATGAGGCGTACAACGTCGACGGTATCAACGCAACTCTTGACTGGCGACCTGTTCTGGATACCGTTGCAGCCACACTTCTCTACCAGGGCACCCAGATCCCCTGGACAGATGATGAGCACGCTTTTCTCCCGTTTACAACCAGCTCGGACCTTGTAAGCGGATCGATCATAGCAAGTCACTCCACAGCGTACTCTGCCTACGTGAGCTGTGAGCTGGTGGACGACTACACTATCACTTCCACTGATGGCACCGAAGACTCGACAAGCACGGTGGAAATATCTGGTAATGACAGAGGGTGCAGCTTCAAGCAGTCTTTTGGAGTCAGCAGCACACAGGATATCTACTTCAAGACTACCGTGGAGTTTGGCTGTTCGGCTCGGGCGTATTACAGTCGACTTGTGTTTACAGCCGCGACGTACTCCTCTACGTCTCCCCAC
Source organism: Dactylonectria estremocensis (assembly GCA_020744375.1). Classification (NCBI taxonomy): domain Eukaryota; kingdom Fungi; phylum Ascomycota; class Sordariomycetes; order Hypocreales; family Nectriaceae; genus Dactylonectria; species Dactylonectria estremocensis. The sequence continues at coordinate 1,503,549 of JAGMUU010000014.1, read as the reverse complement.
AAGCTTGATAAGCTGAGTGTTATATCCTGTGCAACAGGCTACCGCCAAGTCGAGGGGACTTTGAAAGTCTCAGTATCATCCAGTGGACCTCCCATCATTCAGTCCTTTGAAGAAACAGGCCAACGAGATACCGAGCGGCCCAAGCTGTGGAGGGTCTTTGAGCAAGACATATTTGGACCGGTTTCTATCAACCCACACACAACGTGGTCTACTACGGACATGGGAAATTTGATACTTTACCATGCCCAGCGCTCACAGCCGTCGAATTTCTTAGCATCCGACGTTCTTGCCAAGGCAATATCAATCGTGTTTACGACAATCTACCTAAACGCGGTGGCTCTGCACGGATTTGAAACACTCACAAAGTCCAAAGAGGCTACTGGCACAGCCTTCTCACCTGTGACACGGCTCTTTGTCGTTCCCTGGGTGTCATACATTGTCCTGGGCTTTTTAATGATCACTCTCTGTTCAGTGGTGTTCCTATTTTTCTGGCTTCGGAAATGTCCATCGATCCTAACTGAGGAGCCCCAGGGTCTATTATCAATGGCTGCAATTGTCAATAAGAGTGAACTCTTGTGGATCGTTTCTGACATCCGTCAGGATCCTGAGTTTGTCAGTGAAATACGGAAGACTAGTAAATCACGACCAGATGTAAAACATCGGAAGTGGACATCGGCAAGGGATCCAAACTCCGGTTCTTGGATGGTGAGGTTGGTTGAGAATGTTGAGATAGAGGCGGCAGAACGTTTTTTGAGTTGAGATTTTGAAGACAGATTTAGTGGACATCCATTGGCTTTCAAGCTAGCTAACAAAAAAACATGATGTGCTATGTGTCTTGCATTCGCTCCCTCTTGTTTTTTGATATGATGCCGATGTTAGCGCAGTGGTTGCTGGTTAAGCTTGATGTGATAAACGCCCCTAAAGGTCTACCATACTGCCTGACGGTTTCATCAACCCGGATCCCGGGGACCATCTCTGAACTGGACTAGATTTGAGACCTAGGAATTGACATTATCTGGACCTCACCCAGTACACAAGCCCACGGGTCGACATTGGTTCTGATATTTCCGACTTCTATGACATCTATGAGCCTTACGGAGCACTCAAGGACAGCGAACAACTCATCCACGAAATTCATATCCCAGAGATGAAGGTCATCTTTGACCTAGTTGTCAATCACACATCGGATCAGCACCCCTGGTTCATCGAATCCCGATCTTCAACGGATAATGACAAGGAAAGTTAGTATTCCTGGAGGGAACCTCAGCGCGATGATCTGAAAAATTTGGGTCGGCCAATTAACTGGCGAAGTCAGTTCACGAAGCCCGCCTAGACGTGGGATAAGGCGACACAAGAGTATCGCCTTCATGTATACGCTTCGGGTTAGCTAGATCTGAACTGGGAGAATGAAGACTGTCGTTGCGAGATCTACGACGATGTTAACAAATTTTGGTTAGATCGCGGTGTTGACCAGCTTCCGCATCAACACTGTCAACAAGTTCTCCAAAGCCCTTGGCCTTCTGTGATGTGCCTGGTGAGAAGAGTGAGGGACGCAGGTCAATAGCTCGTAGGGATGATGATAGGGGTCATAGGTGATATTGATTGATCTCTGACCTGCCAAGGACAGGCGAGAGCTGCGCTATATATGCCTTTTCTCTAGTCCCACGCTGGTGCTTCGCTGGTCATGGGCTGAGGCTCTATCAAGGGCCTGGAGGCACGTGACACCTTCCCAATGCGCCAATTGCGGAGCCGAATGAGGAAACTCAAGTTGGCATTTGCCACTATGCCAACGAACCGCGCATTCACGAGCATCTTGACGAAATGAAGAATGGCATGGCGCCTAACGATACCATGACCGCTGGGGAGCTCCCGGATATTCCCTACTTAAAGGACGTCTTGAAGTATGTGTCGCCCACTTCTGACCAAATCGACATGGTTCTCAATTTCGACACATTCAGTCTTTGTCAAACGCCGGGGAATCAATTCATCCATACAGTCTTTGACAATGGCGACTTGAAGCGCTGCTTGCCCAAGTAGCAAACGCTTCCCGAGACAACTAGTACCCGGACGACTGTCTTTCTGGAGAAACACGATCAGGGCAGATCAGTATCACGGTTTGCATCAGACTCGTCAGCATACAGAGAGGTTGCGGCAAAGATGCTGTCAACCGTGCTCGCTACCATGACAGGACCGCTTTTCTTGTATCAAGGCCAGGAGATTGAAATGACCAATGCGCCGGCATCTTGGCGAGCTGATAATTACAAATGTGGGTGCTCTGTCAATTGTTCCCAAGACGTTTGAGAGAGAGCTCATGGCAATATGGTTGCACTTGAACAAGCCGGAGGGAATCCTCAGCGAGTTGCCAGAGACCACGCTCGTGTTCCCATGCAATGGGGTGATACCAAAAATGCCGGTTTCTGTTGTAGCAGCGTCGAGCCGTGGATACCTGTATTGGACAGATGTCGTGAGATCAACGTCTTGGAGCAAATCAGCGGGAAAGGCAGTGTCCTGCAGCATTGGCGAGAGATCCTTCGTTTTCGGAAGATATGGAAATCTTTGTTGATTTACAGAACCTTTACCATGGTTGAGCAGCATCAAGATCTGATGATGTTTTCTGAAACGGATCCGGGGAGCCGTTTGAGGGCCTTCGCGGTGGCTAACTTGTCTCAGCAAAAGCTACATTCCGAGGCCATCCTTGGTCTTCTCTTTTCCACATCTGACATTGTCTGAGATTGTCTTTGGAAATTACACCAGCGATGGTGGAAACACACCAGACCAGTTTCGACTTCGGCCCTTTGAAGCACGGATCTGCTTGGAGAAATGAGTCCGGTTTATGACGGGCATTGCTAGATGAAATGAGACATTCTAGCAAACATTAAGTAGTTTGCTTACATATGCAGTGCCCAATTGACATCAGCTGCATTGGTGCTTTCGACAGTAAACAGGAAAAGCAGCCAGATGAAGGCTGGGTGAAGGGGAAATTCCTGCCGAATCCTCTGAATCTCTTCACGGATGACTTCTCTGGCGTTCAGAATGGTGGGTGATTTCTTAAAGAATCTTCCATAAGCCCGTTCATGATAGATTATCTCGGCGTAGTAGCATTTACAACAAAGGCGAGCTATGAAGGCAGCGCAAATGAATGCGCCTCACATAATGCAGTCTCGGTTTGCTCCCACCTCGGCTGTCACTGCTGTATCGAGAAACAGCGGTCGACCTTGCCATAGGTATAGCATCTGCTGCTCAATGTCATGGGACATCGCATCATCAGTTGCCTCATCTTAAAATGTGCCTCTTGATCGATGATGGAGGTTAAGGCTCAAAACCCTGATGCTGATAAGTTGAAGCTCGTGATAAAAATGGTAAAGAGTTTGTTGAACTCCCTCATCCTCGGCGACTTTGGCTGAGGCAGATTCCAACTTGAGGTAGTCGGCAGAGGAACATACTCTTGCCTCTGCAACAGGGTGGCCAGCTTTGAACTGAGCATGCCTCGTCCACCTAGGTGCGATTCTTTTGTACGGAAGATATGCAGCCAAGAAATGATTCGACGCGCCACAGGTGACCAACGATGAGTCCTGAATTTCTGCTCTAGGGGTCTGATCAATATTCTCTCCTGCTCAAGCGTGCTTGGGGCAGTTTCTCGTTGAACCACTACTACTTCGAAGCAGCAAAACAAGAAGTTAGCAATGATTATAGCCTCGGTATCAAGACTCGAGCTATCTTGAAGTGATGAGAAGTAGCTTTTTGCCGCAAAATACTTGGATAACCCATCAGATGTGTCGCCACCGTTGAGTAGGCTTCGATACAAAGACTCAATGGCATGGATCAGTACTAATACGGTCAATTCCTTGCTGGCCACCTAACAGATGAAGCGTTTTCCTATGGCCCAGTTTCTTGAATCCCACAGCGTAATGAAAGGGGGATCCACACTGAACATGAAGAATTGAAACGTCGGACCTACGGTCCCTTGATCATGTGGTGGCTTTGCCTGACGCTGTTCCGAGTGAAACACTATATCTTGGGCCGGATTGCATCAACGGCTCTTTGGATGAGATTCCCCCATTCCCCATCCAGCAAATTTAAATCGACATTCCTTTCTTCAGTATTGTTTTTAATAATACGCCGACCCTGGTAGGCCGGAAACATTTTGCTTCAGGGAAGGGACAGAATCGCTTGCTGGGGGACTAGCAAGCTACCACTACGTCGGACTTGTTTGGTTAGCTAAATCCTCATTAAGCAGGTATAAACTTGTGAAAGGCTCTTGCATTGAAGTAGCTGATAGACGCATGCTTAGTTCAGACAAAGGCAATTGTTGCAAAATGGCCGCGCTTCATCGCATTTGGCTTTCCTCGATCGGCAGGTAAGACAACCACCTGTGCGGGCTCGAGTTTTGCGCATCGCGTTGGGTGTGGATATGGTTAAAGTATTTGTACGGAGTAGTTGTAAAGAATTTGGAGGCGACCTTGCTGAACATGTGGTAAATTCAGGAGCGAGCATTGATACCATGCACGTGGACTAGACTGTAACAGGTGTTTGGGCAATGACTAAGCACGCTTATTTACAGATGGTATCGCGAAAATTACACGAAGAGCCTACTACCAAGGCAGTGCGGAATCTGAGGACGGGCAGACAAATGTTGTACGCTACTGCATTACGATAAGCATAATGGGTCCAACCGCTTGTTGAGTCCGTGACTACCATGCCGAGTCAGGGCATCAAATTTGCGTCTAGAAAGAATGGAGGTCATGTTGAGACATGCTTGGGAAGGTTCAAAATGATATCAACTCCCGCCCTCATCACATGGCTAACATTCAACTTTGAGATGAAAATTAGGAGTATGTATATGTGGAATCATTGAATACGTTCATGAAATTACAAGTGAAGTTCATTGAAGTCCCTGTCACCACCAAACCTTATTGGACAACGAATACGAGAATAGGTCGCCGCTTACGAGACACGCAAAGCAGAATTTACTTAGTGCTTACTATCTAGTGGCCCTGACTGCTTCAACGACGTGGCAAGGTAGTCAGCTGATAAGTTCGTATTTCGTTCGCGTGTGCGGAAGCCAAAGGTGCATTGGTAGACGAGACCGGACAATCTCCAGGGCTGAGAGTTGGCTAAACATGAGATTTAAAAACACCCCTTTTCCCACATTTGATCGGTACCAATCTTTTAGTTTTTTCTCGACAGACTTTTACATGCGCGCCATTCGATCTTTGTAAAGAACTTGGGTCATCAGCTACCTTACGCACCGCGACATGTTTGTCAGATTCGCCAGCCTGTGCCTGTTGCTGTCAACAGCTTACGCATCGATTCCACATCTTCCCGGCTACGAGACGATATTCTCCGACGACTTCAATGGAGCCCAGGGCAACGGGGTAGACAAGTCTAAATGGGGTCAGGTCAGGTCGCGCAGTGACGCGAACCCTCAGCAGATAGTCATCTACACCGACCGCGAAAGAAACGCTCATCTGTCCGGCGATGGTCAGCTGTACATCGTGCCCAAGAAGGGGACCATCAGCAGTGGCATGTTTTGGACGACTGCACGCCTAGAGAGCAAAGCGTCTTGGACCTGCGGTGCCGGCAAGGCAATGATTCTGCAGTCTGAGATTCGAGTGCCTGATTTCGCCGGCAGCCCACTCAAGTATAACGGCATATGGCCCACATTCTGGGCCACGGGTCAACAGTGCCGTGAAGGCATTACGCATTGGTCGTGTGGAGCTTGGGACATCTTCAATGCGGTCAACAAGAAAGGCAATCGAAATAAGGCCGCATTGCATTTCGACAATTCTAATGGTAAACCCAACAATGCCTTCTCACGCAACGCCTACTTCCAAGGCGGTGCGTATCACACGTGGGCTCTGAAGGTGGATAGGCGCAATACCGATTGGAAGAAGGAGAGTTTGATATGGTACATGGACGGTAAAGAGTTCTATCGGGTCACGGGTGCTATGGTTGGGACTCTTAACGAGTGGAAGATTTTGGCACAGACACCATATTATGCCATTTTTGATCTGGCTCTTGGGGTGAATGCTGGAAGCTTTGCAGGGCTGGTGACGAGCAAAACGGCTGATGGGTTTGAAGGTTCTATGAGGGTCAAGTATTTTGCTGTATACAAGTCGATTTAGTGGGAATCAAGAGTGAGGGAAGGTTTTCGACGTTTTTCGCTCCCAAACGCGCGGTGCAAAATTCCCCATTTGGTTAGTGTCTAAATACCACTCAAGACGCCCCGGGGACGGCTCAGGCATGGCTCGGGGAAAGCTCAGAAAGAGCTCAGGGATAGCTTAAATATCGCATAGAATTCTAGGTTGTGCCAGCCTGTTTTTAGGGTCTCCAGTCTGTCCCTCTCGTACCCTCACCAATAGACTCTGGCTGCACCTCGGCCTTCAAGTCTTACCACCTTCTGCACCTAAAGGCAACTTAGATAAAGTGTCTAATTAGATACTTTTCTAGCTATCTAGAAGATATTGGCCTGTCTGCCTCAACCGTGGTCGTGCTACTAGCAGCCGCTGCCTACTCTGCTGGAGTAGGCCAGACACTTGCCTGTGCGACCGTCCCTCATTTTCCGAGGGGAATAGCTATCCAATTGGCTGTGGTTCTTCTCGCTTGTGGAGGTCATTTCACTAACGTGACACTTAGATGACTTAATGTGTGTATTATGATTTCAGGAGATGCCCCTGCTATAGCCTTTAGGCTGACTATTTCTACTGCTCAAGCCTCCTCCTTTTCCAGTTTCTTCCATCGGTTTTAGGCCAGCCTTGCTAAAAGATTGATAAGCTTTGGCTATTAAATACATGTCTTAAATAATAACGGCTGACCAGGTATCTATAGGATGAGCGAAATCAATAAGATGTGACCTTCTTTACTAATGGAAACTAAATGACATGCTTTGGTTAGAGGGACCACTATGGTGATACAGGGATTGCAACGTTCCATATACTTCTGTGATTTAAAGTATGTACATTATGTATTAACTCATTTTCTATCTCCCATCATTAGGTCGTTGATAGGCAGGATTAAATTCATCTGTTTCAATCCCTGCCGCTTTCCGGACCCTATGTGGAGACTTGTCGTTCTCTTGCCCAAACGGATTTGGTCCATTGCCGTAGATAAACTCTTCAGCTGCTCGACTCAGCCATATGGACTTCCCAGGCCTCCGAATGAATAAATCAATACGGAAGGTGATCTTAGGCCTCTCTTCGACAGGTCGATAACGCCAGTCTAACGTGTCGTGCATTTCGCAAAGTAGACCTTTGTAATGGCCGCCAGTATCTAAGAACTTGAGGAAGCTTAGATCATGTCAGATGAATGGTCTGATAGGAAAATCCGCACTGTGGATCTAATCAACCTTGATAGTCCTTATTAACCTTGATAGTCCTTGACAACCTTGATAGTCCTTAGGCCGAGGGCATCCCGAGGCCCCCCGGGTCCCTAGGGATAAATAGCTGGCTTTTCTTCCTACTAGATAGAAAAAAGAGACAAGATCTTCCATCGTCATCAAACTGTTCCATCCAATCCATCCTGTCTGATAGATCAATTGACTAAAATGTCGATGGCAGCTCAGAGAGTAGGGACATTACGTCGGACTGCACTACCAGGAAGCCCGAGAGACCTAAGCGTTGAAGCCGCGGCCACTTGTCGATTGGGAAAATACTGCGCAGTGGGATGAAATGCTCAATAGACCCACCACTTAACCGGTCTATACGGCGGCCACTTGGGTCGCGGCTGACATTTGTGTGTAGGCTCATATGTTCTAGGTCTTTTGCCTCGGCCAGTGCAAGTTGTAAGTAACCGTTGCGATAGGAGGACCAGTCCTGATCCTCTAGCCCGCCGACAAGAAGAGAGAGATGGAGGTGGCGAAAACCAGGGCGTTGAAGCATTTTGACGAAATTGTTATACTCTTCGTTCGGTTGGTCAAAGATGTGACAGTTCAGCCCTGTGTTGAGACAGTGAACATTAACAATAAATTCCGAAATGTTGTGCAGCTCCTGTGCTAGTATGCGCGTAATAACGCGGAATCCTCGCCACTTGTTTTTTATCTCCTCGTCGCTTGGTCCCTCATTATTCCAGAGATGTGCCTCCGGTTCGTCATGTTCTATAGTAGGCCAGGTGCGTGGAATCAGGTAGTTGAAGCCGTAGGGGAAGCTCCGAATCATGGGCGTCTGATGTAGCGGCAAAAATGGGAAACCATAGGTTGCCAGTGTAATTGTGATTCTTGTGAGCGAAGGAAAGCACTCTAACCCATACCGAAAGGCATCAATATCGGCGCCAGAAGCCAAGACTTCGTCCTGCTGTTGTATCAACTTCTGGTAGTAGTTCCATGATGCCCTATATAGCAGCTGTGCCTCAAGCTGCTTCTCTCTTGCAATGTCGCCGATAGGGTCCCCCTCACAAAGCGCACGGCCTCCCATCTCTTCAGCGTTGGCCTCCCATATCATCTCAAACCACCCCGGGTATCCACTTAAATCGTCATCCCAGTCGTCATCGAGCTCAGTATCCTCTAGTTCCCAGGTCTTTAGGCGGGCGTCGTCCTAGATGGCCTCGGTGATGCCCATGTGGAATGTCCCGTGATCCGCAATGGTACGGAAAACTTCAACATTTCGTGAGTTGGCCGATATGAAAACTCGGTCGATGCGGAGGTGCGCCCTATCCCGGAGGAACCCTTAGGAGGCGGATTGGATCGAGCACAAGCATCCAGGAACACTTCGCGATGACTGGAGGCTCAACTTAGGTTGTGCAGCAGACGAGCGATCTGCGGTCGACTCCAGAGTAATGATGTTAGGTTCATCCCGATGCTCCTCTATCGACTAACTGTAGCAAAGGCCTCAAGCTTGGAGTTTTTTATCAACGAAAAAGATATGCCCGAATTCGCCATTTAGCTTACTCATGATGCCAAAGACACTGCGTCTGATTTTGAGAGAGGCTAGAAGTGGTTTTACATTTCGTATTCGCTCTTGCCTTTCGTGTCTGGCTTTGAAGGTATCTTGGTTTGCTTGTTGGCTGAGTCCGCATGAACTGATCACAAAATAGACCAGAGTCACCACCATCCAAGACGGGTCAGCTGAGTAACATCATTATACTACTTCATTCGGCCTTATATTTTCCACTTGTTGGTATATGAATGGATGCGGATACGTCAGTAATTGGGTGGAGAGGAGGACACAATGTTAATCGAGCAGCTTGACGACAACCTCAGGCCCCTTCTGGGACGCCCCTACTAGCGTCATACAACCCATACCGCCCTGTGGTCTAGGTCTACGCCATACTCGAGCAGCAGGTTGACGACAGCCTCACGCCTATTCTTAGTAGCTATTCATAGCGGTGTCTGGCCATCAGTGGTATCCTTCTCCCCTCCTGTCAGCGCCCTTCTCGAGCAACAGCCTAGTAATAGCCTCGTGTCCCTTCTTAGCAGCCACCCATAATAACGTCCGACAGTTTGAATCTCACCTTTTCAAATCCACGTGTCTGGTATCCAAAAGAAGCCTGGCGACATTGGTGTGCCCAGCTTCGGCAGTCCAAGTAGCGGAGTTCGTTGATACCTGTCTGGCTGGCCCAAGAATATGCTAAGATCTATAAAAGATCGTAAATATTACTCATTTCCGAATTCTGCGCTGTAAGAAGCTGCAGTTCTGCCTTCTTTATCTTGACTATTTGGGCTTATAGAATGCCGCGTACGACTTCACTCCAGTCATTCCAGGAAGCCAGAGGAAGTGCTGGCTTAAGGTGCTCAGTCCTAAACTCGCCTGTAGTAAAGAAGCAGAGATGGCATAATACTTCCTTCTTAATACGATCTCCAATTGTTTATACAAGCAGTTGTTGGGAGTAATCAGTTCTTTAGATTCTGCCGCCATTTTGGACCCAGTCTTTATCTATAGGACGTGCGAAAATTTTCCGTGCGATAGCCTCATAGCAATCCAGAATCTCTATGACCGCCGGATTACTCTGACCGGCGGCTTTATCATGCGTGATCATCTAGTCGGCACCTCCTTCCCCGAAATTCTTTCTGTTGTCATCCCAATGTTGTGCAAGCGACCAGCGGTAGAGCTCTCCTATTACATAGACTTTGATCTGATAAGTACGCGGTTGAGGACCCCAATTTGTGATCTCACTGAGGGGGCATCCACTAGCTGAATTTCGCATCACACAGTGGCCATAAGAGTTCATTACTTGATCCGTGGCAAGGTTGCTCCGTGATATTCAATCCCAGCGAGTCAGTGACTTACACTAATGTATGCTCGGGGCCATGCCTCAGTTGGACAACTGAAAGCAGCATGTTGTAAGCTGCAGTATCTTTCGCAATAGTCTCTTTTTCCGGCGCCCAAACCTCTCTATTGTCAAAAAACGAATTCTGCTCTCTTTGGCTTTCCGTCCATTTGCCACACCGGTACCGAAAATACTTCATCAAATCAATGCGTTCTCGTCGAAGACCTGTGCCATGCTGGTACTTGGGATCACCGTCCTCATTCAAGATCCCGTCTGGGATCCAGTCAACCAAATCTACAAAATCGTCTGCCGGGGCTGGGCCTGCTGGTTCCGATGGCTCAGGACAGCCAAAAGACGTGAATTCTTTGTCCATAAGAAGATGTTCAAGCACAAACTTGTCCTTGGACCGCAGTGGTCTGGAAAATTGTCCAGCACATGCACGGAAGGTATCGACAGGTGTTCTATGCCATTCACCGCGACCCATTCGAAAGACTCGCAGCCCCTTCATGGCGTCCTTCCAGTGTCGCAAGAGCATGTACCATCGGAGAGGGTACTGCTCTGTTTGCGTTTGATGGGCGTCATGGTTATTTTGTCCCTGGGTAATAACCTCTTTCATGGGATAACCGTGATTTGAAATGGAAAGCTCCATGCCGTCCTCGTCGCGACCCAATGTTGTCTCACCTTCATCCATGGGGGCTAACTGACAAGCCTCGTATAAAATCGGACAGTCATCAAGATAGAGTTCTTCCAGTCCTCCAGATTCGTTTTTCTGGCCCAGAGAGGCAATCCACTCGATTTGCCATTCATGACTGAAGGTGTAATTTCCTAGTGCGAGCACTTTCAAGAATGGAAATCCCGAGTTGGATCCTTGTCCGGGATTGACAGCCCGGAAATCCATCTTCGGACACCAGCCCCAGGGATCTCGACAGTACAATGACAGTACGCTGAGATTCTGAGCTAAACATGGAGCAAGCCAAGTGTGAGGGAGGGTCAAGAAAAATTCATGCGGTTCTGGGTAGCCAAGAGAGACTTCTGGTGACAGTTCATCGTTTTCGGGCGAAATGTACAATTTGAGGTCCGTAAGCGTGGGAGAGGATAGAACCTTTTTGAATGCCTCAGAATTCACAAGACGTTGTTCCTCGTACGCAGCCAGATTGGCGATTGTCAACGTCTTAAGGCAGATTGGCTGCGTCTTGAAGAAATTCAGCTCGTTATCCGGTGTCGCATCAACTGTTCCGAGGTCATGTGCTGACACAGAGCGTAGCTGCTCTTGTATATTTCGTGGCCACGTACCGGCTAAGCATTGGAACAAAACATCCAGCACTTGGAACCTGAAATCCCAGGTCTCTTCGATGTTGCAAGACCACGTGTTACGGGTAGATTCTCCAGAGTGTGCGTTGAATCTCAAGTGGAGGGATTTCAGGTGGTGAAAATACTGGAGATATGACAGAGTGTTCAAGAAAGATGCAGCATCTTCGCGCATGGAATCGCTACCAGTGCCCCAATATCGGTCCGTCCAGGTATCGCAGGAGATCTCGTGCACCCAGCGACGCAGGCCTGGAGATTTGGCTATCCAGGCAAATCGTTTGGTATCTTGGACCGAACATTCAAGTCGAACATGCCTGAAAGCCCAAGGTGTAGCGGCTCTGTTCAAGGCAAGTGAGGTGAGTCTGAGCTGGATGACGCTAGCTTTGGAAGAAAATGAACAAATGATGTACAGAAGATGAAGCGGTAGGTCCTCCAAACCACATGAACATGTCATTGTGTCAATCACGAGCAACAGCGCGTGCGAAAACTGCGAAGGTGGAAAATTTGATTTGATAGGCCTACAACAATCATCGACTTGGTTCCAAAGCAGAAACGTCATCCCATGGCACTACCCCAGCTATTGGTCAGTTATTGCACCAAACCCACTTAATCCTCTTGGAAAGCATTCGGTTCATTGGAGTTCCACGTAGATTGGACATGGCCACGTGTCCTAGTCTGTCTTTTACTCAGCAAAGTTGAGCCATCTGCTGACTTGAGGCTGATATGCTGCGTATATGATCGGCACCACAAGCAGCGTGCCACAATCATATTGGGACGTTTCATAGCCTGGACTTCCTTACCGCATCAACTCTCTGGAGGATGCTACTGTGCCACTTGAATTCCTTGATGTTGCTGCTAAATCGAGCCAAGATCTGTTGCCCCAAATCGATACTAGTCTCTAGAGAGGCTGGCAAGATGTCTCGGAAGATTGAGCAGACCGAGGATACCATCAGTATCAAAGTCATCGTGAAAACGCTACGTAGAATAGTTAGTCAAAGCACCTTGGAGGTAGTGATGATCGACATACGCCATTCCCGTTGCAAATAAGCTAGTTATGCTGTTTGCTGGCTGAGTCCCGAACAGCTCAACGAACCCCTGACACCCATCGAGACACATTTTCGCTTTTTTCAAGATGTCGGCCTTGCATGGATGTGAGTCGAAATTGGAAATGTTGAGCAATGCGAATTCGACAAATGGTCGATGAATTATGTACTGCCCGGCGTAGTATCGCCCTCGCAATCGGATAACATTCCACGGCCTGTTCTGTGAAGGTATGCCGTCGTCCATTTGAGTGAAAGAGTCGTTCATGGAAGACATCAGCCGCGGTTGACTCATAAGTAAGATGTCGGGCAGGTTCTGGTAAATTGCTTCATGATGTGACCACAAGTCATCCGAAATTCTGAGTAGCCACGACGCATAGTTGGCTCGAGCGGCACGATATTGCTCCTTGTTGTCGTAAACGACGCTGTTGACTCGATTCAGAAACCTCCGTATCGCGGCATTAGTCGATATTTGGAATCCGAATAGCTCCTCTTGTGATCTATAAGCGGGGGGTGATGTTGCTGCGTGGTCTGGGCTCATCTGAGGATGCTGGATGTTAAAGTCTGGATATGGTATTACGTCCTCATACCTGGCAATACCAGATGGCAGTGTGATTGATATCTCTGACACAAAATCTCCCTCATATATGAAAGAGATCCAGTAAAGTCGACGGAATGAATCAGGAGCAGTCTCACTTTTCCGGGCCAGTAATCGTGCAATTGTTTCTACTTTGACGGCCGTCGAGTGAGCCCAGAAGAAGGATTCAGCAACATTCCCTGTCGCCCCCATGTAAATACTAGAATGCGTTAGAGCCTGAGTTTCCAAGTCTGTACGCTTCCTCACCTTGCAAGCATTGCGCATTGTGCTGCCGGAATTGATATATCCGAGTTGAGCCATCCGAGACATAACTTTGCTTTATTCCACAGCTGAGAGTGCATCTGGTCTTTCTGAGTGGGCGATGCTCCGTTGTGTCTCGAATCTGTATTAACCGGAATGATGGTATGAATTTCTCCGTCAGTCACTAACGAGGCCAGGCAAAGGACAATCAAGACCAATGCATATTGGGCAGTGGACATCTCAAGTTCCTCGCGAGCGTTCAACTCGGACGACAAAGCGCTATCGAGAAGTGCCACGCATTCTTCCATTGATAGCAAAGGGAAGAACACATTGACCTTGAGGAAATACTCTCGAAGCAATGCATGGTATTGAGCTGCTGTCAGAGGAAGTTGCTGATTTTGAGAAAGCCTCCATGTCTCCGGAGGGTGGGAGGTTGTAGAGTCGAAGGAACTAAGCTCAAAAAAGACGTCTGTTGCATCGCCTGATCTCCAGGCTGGTGATTCGGACAAAAGTTCGCTAACAATAGGCCATGAAAAGACATGATTCGCATTTGCAGTGTGCGAGAGGGGGATCTGTAAGTCAAACGAAGGCGCCTCTCCTGGCCCATCTTGCCGGTCCACGGTCGACTGTGTAGATACAGTTGACGGCAATGAGGAAAGAACTCGCTCCTCTAATATCTCAAGACGGTCTAGAAGTACTTTGGTGTTGTGATCGATGCGCAGCTGTTGAGCATCTCGATAGACGCAGTCGACATTTTGTATGGTACAAAGGCTACATTTCGGCTGAGCAGCGTCACAACGTGTCTTGCGCAATCGACAATTGACGCAGGCTTGAGTGACACGGCGACGTTGCGGAAAATGGCCAGACGGGGAGAAAGTCGACGCCATATTTGTAGTTGATAGATATCGATGCGGTGAAAGATTGGTCAGGAGGCAAATGTCTAGTCTGGTAGGTAAATATCATCGTCATTAGTCACAGCAAAAGGCACGTGAACCAGGGCCCACTCTAATTAGTTGGCACATTGAGTTACGTCTTCAGCCTCGGCCATTCTCACTCATGAGATCTTTGGAAAAATCAGGTTGATTCAATTGGCCGATCTAGCTTCCATTGCAGGGCTTTCTCGCTTCAGGCTACGGAAATCGGAGCAGGCTGAACCTCTGGGCCTTTCTTCTCGTCTGGGGCAAGTTCGAAAACGCCCGCTCCCGACACAGATTGAGCCGTGCTAAGCCCTGTCTTCTCCGGCTTTTCCTCTTCAGCAAGAATTACTTTGCCTGAGAGTCGCGTGTCATCGGCCTTCATCGGAGCATATCGGCTCAGTACTTGGTTGAGTCGCTCGCGCTGCACGCAGTTCTCATACTTCCAGCTAGCGGCCAACTCATCCAGCTCCTCAAATGACTTACCCCTAAAGTATTCGGCCCACTCTGGAATCAGGTACTCTGCCATTGTGATGCCTCGAATCCCCCTAAAGACGTGCATGTGCATTCTCCACTGCCACGGGTACTTCTTGGAGTGCTTTGCTGGGATGTTGTTCTCGAACCACTGATGGAGTGGGCTAAAGAGTCCATCTTGGAGGTGTGCATCGTCGTAAGCCCACGAGTCTACCGCGAGCTCCCGTTTCTTGTTTATCATCGGGCCCAAGAGCTTTAACCATGCTGAGTCGGGGGAAACATACGTCATTCCCATGACGTTGATGTCCTTGTACGCCCAAATTGACCAAGCTGATAGCACAGTTAGTGAGGTGGTCAGTAGTTCAGTGTTGGAAGGACCACTCACCGATACTCTCGGATGTGTATATGGAAAGTTGGCGGTCGAGCATGTCATATCTCTCGTTGTTATGAACCTCCCAATCCTGGTTGTATTCCTCACGTTCGTATATCGGACCGAATTCGCCTTGAGAGTCTGAATTAGCTCCACTCGATAAACCATGGTACTCAATCCCCTCGCGAACTTACCGTTCCAGATTGGGACATTATGCTCTTTCATAAAAGCAACTTTGCGGTCGTACATTCTTCTGATGTATGCATCTTGCTCTTGGAGGCCCTGGTATCGGCCGATCCGATTGGGAAAGCCAAATCCGCAGTAATCATGAATGGCGTAAACAGAGTTACTGAAGACCTTGTCAAAACCAGTAAAGTCCATGCTGAATCTGTACAAGTATTTGAATTAGAACACATTGCTTCTTCCGGGGTCTGTGGGGTTGGGACATACGTGTTCCCCTCCAGGAAGAGAATATGATCCGGGTCGATGTTTCTGATGGCCGGTACAATTCTGTCATAAAAGGCCAGCAGCCGAGTCCATTCAGAGTCGGCAGGTTCGTTCATTGGATTATATCCGGCAATCCAAGGGTTCCCCTTGTAGCGCTTTGCGATGTGCTCCCAGAGATTGACAGCTCTATCCTGGAAATGTTTGTGGTCCCAGAATGCAGCATACCCGGTAGGGTTGTCGGAGTGCCAGTCTTGGTTTTGGCCCCCAGGGAGGGCGTGCATGTCGATGATGGTATAAATATTATGCCTTGCGCACTATGGATTATGCAATCAGCATAAAGTGGAGAATAAGCATTAGCAGGCATGGGCAACTCACAATGTCGATGACCCTGTCAACGTGCTTGAACCCTTCCTCCTTGATGACAAAGGGGTTCATGTCATCCTCGAAATGGTGGTAGTTCAAGCTTAGCCGAAGGCAGTTGAATCCAATTGAGGCGAGGAATTCGGCATCCTTGTCCGTGAAGAAGTACTCCAGGAACTTGTCAAAGAAGAACTCGCACTTTTCTTTGCCTAGCACTTTGAGCAGAGCGCCTCGAATTTGACATTCTCGACCAGGAAATCCATTCATGAAGTTTTCCATAAGCATCCATCCTCCTAATGCAGTCTTTTGCGGCGTAATGTTACTCGATTGTTGTTTAGAAATATAGATTGGGGGAACTAACACCTCGAAGCAGAACCGCATTTCCATTGGAATCAACGATGCGCGCGCCATCAGTCTTAAGAGTTTGCGACATGATGACAGGGAAATTTTGAGAAATCACGATGAAATATGAAAGAGTTGAAGGTGTCGGGGGTGTCAGATGCCATTGTCCATGAGCAAAGTGTTTCCCTAAATAGTCCCCAGCTGACGTCTAAATCTTGCTCCACCAGCGGTCGAACGAGAGGAGCTACACATCTCACGTATTCTGGAGGAAGAAGTGGATCCCTTTGCCTTCAGGCTTAATTCTGGATGGAGAATTGAGACGCCTGTATCCAGTCTCTCGATACTGATTTGACAATTCCCTTCGGGGCAGCATTGAATGAAGCCCCGAAAACGCTACCCTAGAGAACTGGGGCTCTCGGGGGAGTATTTTAGCTCCCCCATAAAGTGGATCTCAAGGGGGAACGATTTAGCTCCCCCGAAGGCTTCTTATTTGTGCGTTTGGAACTGAAACCCACAAGACGACAGCTTTTTCGCCCCCCTGTGACGAGTCATGGTGATGCTTCCTCCGGTCTCATTTCCCATTAAGTTAGTTGCATCACACAAAGTGGTGTGAAAAATGCGGAGTGACCCCAGATCACCCTATTCCCCGCGATTGTGTCCCTCTTCTCCATGACTAGGGTTGTGTACTAACTCGTTGAACAATAGCCAACTGAGACCAGGTAGTTGGTGAGTGTTAACGTCGTAAGGGAGTGAATTCCGAGTTGAGGCGCATCATCGACACATAAAAAGCCATGTCTCCCACTCTATCATCACCTTATCCTCCCCAGATCGAAAACATTCAACAACGACAACACCAATAAGAGAGAGATCAACTGTTGACGAAATGGATTACCTCCGTCATCGTTTACCTGCCCCTCGGCTGGATCGCATTGCCTCCAAAGCTCGTCGGGATCAAGAAACAGGCTCCGAATCCAATGCGTATCAACCCTCTCGCCTTACGGAGTTGGCCCAGCAGGCTCCACCATGGTATCAATCTGCTGCGCGACGACATTTGTACTTCCTCTTGTTTCCGGCCTGCGTCATTTCCTACGCGACCAGCGGGTATGATGGATCGATGATGAATTCTTTGCAAACAGTTTCGCACTGGGACGAATTCTTTGGAACCCCTCGTGGATCGCAACTTGGGCTCATGAGCGCCATCATGTCCCTCGGCAGCATCTGCTCTACACCTATCGCTCCTTGGGTAGCCGATCGTTTTGGACGTCGATGGGGAATCACCGTTGGCAGCATCATCATGATCATCGGCGCCATATTACAGTGTGAGAGCACCACCTTCACCATGTTTGTCGTCAGCCGGTTCGTCTTGGGCTTTGGTTTGTCATTTGCAACAACAGCGTCTCCAAGCATGGTGAGCGAACTGGCACACCCCAAGGACCGCGTGACCATCACAGCTATCTGCAACACATGGTATGGACACATGACAAATTTTGCCCCTTTCAGACTCGACACTAACCAGAGGTAGCTGGTTCTTGGGAAGCATTACTGCTGCGTGGGTCACTTATGGAACGCGAACAATTCCCAACACCTGGTCATGGCGTCTCCCATCGCTCCTTCAGATGGCACCAAGTATTCTTCAACTCTCAGCAGTGTGGTTCTTGCCTGAATCGCCTCGATGGCTCATTTCGAATGACCGAGACTCCGAGGCACTGGCGGCCCTTTCTCGGTATCATGGCGATGGAACCGAAACCGAACTAGTCAAACTTGAGTACTACGAGATTAGATCGGCTATCGAACACGAAAAGAGTGAGTTGTGGTGTACTTGAACCTGAGTCTGTAAAAGTCTGACTTGGAATTAACAGCGTCGGGACAAACAACTTGGAAATCCATGGTTAGCACCCCGGGCAACCGTTATCGAATGTTTTTGGTTGTTTGCATGGGCATCTTCAGCCAATGGTCAGGCAACGGCCTCATTTCGTACTGTATGTTCAAGTCCCTTCATTTTGGTTAGTCTATCCCCTGACACTTGCAGATCTTTCTCGAATCATGGACTCGGTTGGCATCAAGGACAAAACCACGCAAGCGTTGGTCAATGGTCTCATCAACATTTGGAACTGGGGTCTAGCCTTGACAACTGCCTTCTTTGTCGAGAGAATTGGTCGCCGCCCACTCTTCCGCGTCTCAACCATTGGCATGCTCCTCGTCTTCGCTGGATGGACCGTGGCCTCTGCACGCTTTGCCGAGACCGAAGCTCGCTCAGCAGGTCTTGCTGTTATGGCACTGATCTTCATCTACGAGATCTTTTACTGCATGGCTTTCTCGCCGCTGCCAGTCGCATATTCGGTTGAAGTACTGCCATACTCCATTCGCGCAAAAGGTATGGCCACCTACGTGTTCTCCACCAAAGCCGCGGTTTTTGTGAACCAATTTGTCAATCCAATTGGCCTCGAGAGAATTGGATGGAAGTTCTACATTGTTTATGTAGCTGTTCTTGCCGTCGAGAGCTTTGTAGCCTATGGGTGGTTTGTGGAGACTAAGGGAAAGACACTCGAGGAGATTGCTGTCATTTTCGATGGCCCCGAGGTGGATCATGCTGCTGGTGCTGCTAAGTCTTCCAAGGTGATGCACGTTGAAGAAACCGAATGTGCGGATTCGCAAGCAGGAAAGCAGGCGAATTGAAAGCAGTGTCTAAAGGGACAAACATGTAATACTCAGAACTCGGTATGCGCAGACCCTCAAATCCGAGACAATGCCCGTCAAGCCACTCCAATCCAAATAGTGATTCTTCCTGTCCCTCGCTGTCAAGGTCCGCGTGGGGTGTCGTATTATCGTAACTACATTATGTATAATTGAGATGCGCGTTCACATCGCGCAAGTGCAAGAGGTGTAATCATGCGAGCCAGATTAGTTTGGAATGATGATGCCATAAGCGAGGTCGAGCTCCTCGAATTTCTTTCCCTTGTCAATAAAAATAATTGCTCGTCAGGTGGTGTCCCCCTGGACAGAGATGCAGGTACCTATCTCCTCCGTGACCGCATCCATTTTGGCCAACGACTCCGACCTCGAGGTGTGCATCTTCTAACACAATATTTTGACTTGGAGGCTTGCGCTGAACATGTCCATCCCAATAGTAACAGTAGCTCATCGGATTGCCTGGTATTTGACCTGCCTAGGAATAGGAAAGAATGCGAACCTGACTCAGCATTGCTTGTCAAATATGTCGTGTTTGAGAGTGTGAATATGATTTTGGATAGGACTACCGGAACCACTTCTTAACTACTGTCTACGACCTTGTAGTAAAAGTATACGCCTAGACTAAGTGCTTAGGCAGCTGAAGGGTTGTGTTGAATCGACTGAACGACCTAGGCGTTGGATCCATTCCTTAGGGCTGAGATAAGCGATCTTTGGTGTGTCGGGCCGTCCGACCGCTCTATCACCTCTCCAGTCGTGACAACAAATGCCATTTGAATACAGAGAGAAACAGACCACCATATAGCCGTTGGATTCTCCGAGTCACCTCGCTCCCTTGGGCTTACTACTGAAGAATTGTCAGTGAGAAGCGGGACGGAAACACGCCTGCCTTGGTAAGCCCCGCATCTTCATAAACACCCCTCTCATTCTCTTGTTCGTTCGCGATTACGTTTGGCCTCAGTTGAATTCTGATTTCATCCATTGCAGTGACCTGAGAGAATCGGAATCTTCTTGTGGTGCCAGGGGACAGTTCTTAACATGCCGTTACCACCGTTACGACAAGCCACCGACGGCCCTTCGGGCGAATCGAAGGATGTGGCAGCCGCAGGGAAGATATCGGAACCAGATTATGCGATTCTAGCGCCAACGTTAGGTGCCATCGATCAGGTTTCAAAACACCACCCTACTGATGACTCGGACGACCCGACGTATCCTGAAGGAGGTTGGGCTGCCTGGAGCATTGTCCTGGGCAGTTGGATGGCTTTGTTTGGTTCCATGTCCTTTATGAACAGCATTGGAACGTTTCAAGCATACTTGGTACGGCATCAACTGCAGTCTTCGAGTGTTACCGCTGTCGGATGGATCTTTGGTGTTTACAACGGCTTAACCTTTCTCCTTGGTGTTCAAGCAGGCCCAATCTTTGATGCGAGAGGTCCACGAGAGCTTGTTTTCTGTGGTGGGGTTTGTACAGTCCTCTACTTGGTGTTGCTTGGTTTCTGCACCCAATATTGGCACTTTATGCTTGTTTTCGGCGTCTTGGGAGGAACGAGTCTTTCGCTCGTCTTTGGGCCTGCCATCGCCATTGTCGCACATTATTTCAGTCGAAAGCGAGCATTCGCAAGCGGAATCGCTTCCTCAGGGGGGGCGGTTGGAGGGATCGTATTTCCAATCATGCTTCAAAAACTCTTTGCATCTGTGGGCTTCGCGTGGGCAACTAGGATTGCAGCATTTATCTGTCTCTTCACATTTGCGCTCTCCGTTGCTTTGATTCGCCCTCGCTTTTCGACAAAGCCCCTGACATTGTCAACAATCCGCCCCGACATCTTCATCTTTCGGCAAGCAGCTTTGACGCTGACAAGCGCGGGTGTTTTCTTCATGGAATGGGGTCTCTTCGTACCCTTGTCGTACTTGACATCTTACGCCTTGGACAACCGGCACTCGGTTGCCTTCTCATACATGCAGCTTTCTCTCGTTAATGCCGGAGGGATTCTCGGCCGCTGGGTAGCAGGATACTTTGCTGACCGCTTTGGAAGATTCAATCTCTTGATTATCACAGTACTAGGAGGGGGAATCTGCTGTCTGTGCTTTTGGTTGCCCGCGAGGTCCAGTCAACCGTTGCTTATTCTCTTTTCCTTTTCATTCGGCTTTTTCAATGGAGGCAACGTCAGCCTTGCCCCAGTATGTATAGGGCAGCTGTGTGGTATTGAATCATATGGCCGCTACTACGCTACAGCATATGTTTTGGTTAGTATCAGGTTTGTCATGCTCCCCCTGTTGAAAGGTGTTGTGTTTGCCGCTTCTAATGCCGTCTCATAGTACATTTACTGGTACTCCATTGGCTGGAGAAATATTGAGCAGATCAGGAGGCCAGTACTGGGGACTCATAGTCTTCACAATTCTAAGCTATGCGGCAAGCTTGTTGTGTCTCCTTGGAGCCAAGATAGCTGCCTGTGGAGTTGGTAACATGTGGGCTAGATTCTAGTATCTTGACAGGAGTTTGGCATGGGTACCACAAAAATGAGTTTATGGGAATGAGACCCTGAGCCTCAATCTTATTCGCCTTCCTTAACTTGCGATGACCGATTTTTGAAGCTAGGTAGCTATGAAAACACACGGACTTCATATTGAGTGGGCGATGAAATCGATAAACTGCCGTCACATAGATAATCTGACATCCACACGTCGGATGGGCCGACAGCGCGGGGCCCGCTTGAGTCAACCTCCGAGATCGTATCTAGCCGCTGGGATATACTGACCAGCCAATTTTCTTTTAATACGTATAAAATAATATCGAAAACTCCGCACTTCCTACTGAACCCCACGCGTCGGACAAATAACCAGATACACTTACTACGCTTTACTCTGCCACCTCAGGAAGCCGACTCATCAGCCCCCTAAACCACAAAGGATCGGATCAAAAAGTGGCAAATATAAATTATAACAAGTCCGAAATGACTTCACATCCTGTCATCTTGATTACAGCTGGAACAGCTGGACTGGGAGCCGCTGTGGCTCGACTTTTCGCCAAAAATGGCTTTGGAGTTGTTGTCAACTATAATTCAGACACCGCACGAGCTGAGACTTTATTAGCTGAACTAAACAAAACACCACTGGCAGCAAATGGCAGCGGTCCCAAACACATGGTCATAAAAGCAAACCTAGCTTCACAACCTGACGTATCCCGCCTCGTTCAGGAAACCTACCAGTCTCAAGGTCGGATTGACGTGGTCTTCTCTAATGGAGGCTGGACAAAATTCCGCGACACAAGCCAGATCGATGACAACGTATTTGAGGAGGACTGGGATCTCGCTTTCACTATGAATGTCAAGTCCCATCTTTGGCTTCTCTATGCAGCGAAGGACCGTCTTGAGCAGACCGAAGGTGCTTTTATAACCACCTCATCAATTGCTGGTATCAGCGGGATGGGTAGCTCCCTGGTAAGCAACCTTTTTGTACTGCGTACTCTCATTGACAGAGGTTACAAGGCCTACGCTGCAACGAAAGCGGCCCAGCTACACATGGTTAAAGGGCTAGCATCAATGGTAGCTCCGAAAATTCGAGTCAACAGTGTCTCGCCAGGCCTACTTGAAACAGTACGTCTGAGCAACGTTAAATATTTTGGGACACTGCTAACATCTCCGAGGACTGGGCTAAACGTTTTTCTTCGGAGCAAAAAGAGCAGCACCGAATGCAAACTAAACTGAAGCGATTTGTACAAGTAAAGGTAAAAGCAGCTCTCTCACCCAACCCCGTTTGACTAGGTCATACCTAAACTGAATTCAATTCTAGGATGTCGCACATCATGTCTTGACTTTGGCCAAATCTAGAAGTACAACGGGAATCAACATTGTGGTTGATGCTGGATACACAGTATGATTGAGTGGGTTGGTATTGAAATATTGGGGTAGCTTCTTAGTAGATCCATTTACTAGCATTTTTGACAGAAGAAAAAGATCACCACCCCTGAGAGGTGACCTGTGAGCATGAAACCATCCTAGGATCGTGGGCTACCGAGTACCGTCTATGCCTGAGTTATTTAGCAACCTTGTCCGGTCAGGAAGCGAGTGGAGCGAGTAGTCGGTAAGCATCCTAACAGGCGTCGGAGCGTCCGCCGATACTGAGAGCAGGGGGCGGTACTGCCGAAGCAGGGCTTAAAGACTGTGCTAGTAGCTTATGAATAAGCGCTACTTGGACAGACAGGTCTAGTCAACCACTGGGATTAGTTAAGTCGAGTCGTGGTTGAATTCGAATTAGCTAGCTTGGTCCACTTGGAGATAATAGTAGACACATTGACCGGGCATGGTGGGACAGCGGGACCATGATAGAAGGCTTTTCCTTCTCAAAAGACGGGCGGGTATTTTTAAGCAGGTAATTGGATGCAGACTGACGAAATTCGAGCGACGACGCACCATCCTCATGGATGATCATAGACTCATCAGCCGGATTGGCCTTTGGAGGCAAGGGAGCACGCAAAAAGGGAAACATTGTCGATTTAAGGATTTAATTCCTCTCTTCCCTGAAATAGTAGAATCGTGCTCAAGTACGATTTGGACGCGTGAGGCTGTGTTTGAGGCTGTTCAATCTACTGTACCCTCCCTCTATCGACCGCAAAAACTAACACGTTTTCAGCAGTGGATGTTTTCTACCTACAACTCGAAGGCATGCTCCGGCGTGCTTATGTACGACAAGCGTGAAGGAAAGGAGTGGCTGTCAGCCAATACGGCTTCAGATTGTTTCACGCGGACATTGATTTGCATGATCGGTAATGAAATAGGTGTCCGGGAGCTTGTTTGGTTGCTTTGAAGCTTATGAGTAAGATTTCCCGCTGCCTGACACATACGGATGAGTGAGCCCGTCGGGCCGATTACTCATTCTCCTCGTTTTAGCCTGCCGGAACTCCGTCTATCATCTGGGTCTGTTTTAGCGTGGACTTCGGTCATGCCCCATAATGCCGACGGGTACAATCTTTACTCATTCAGCTCGAATTCCTCATGCACAGCTGGTGCTAGCGTCGGAACAATATTATAATTTACCCAATAGCTCGGTGTACAGCATTACAAGCTCTGTAATAAAAAGGTAGGGTTGCGCATATCTTGGAAAAATCTCATGCTTGGTAGCAGGCGTCACCATCTTGCCAGACCAGTTTGCCTAAGTGCAACTCTGAACAAAAACCTAATCAGCCTTTTAAATTCATCCTTACTACAACAATGCGCCCTATTGAAATTATTACCAGCCTTCTCTTGGCTGCTTCAAGCATTTCAGCCACGGTTACCCTAGGTTCTGTGGTGACCATTACAGGTTCTGGAGAACGGGAAGACTACAGTAGGTTAAACCCATTTAAACTTCCTTTAACATATAATATTAAACTAAACTCACTAGTCGCCTGGATCGATGGCGTTAATCCATGTAAAGCTTGGGAATTTACACAAGTGAGCTCTAAGAAAGAATCGGCTTGCAATAAGCCCTTTGAACTGGCCAACGGGCAAACGTATGAGCAGAGAGGTTGCGGATCTAAGCTCACTCTCTGGAACGGTGATGGCAGCTTTAATTCGAATTGCCATTCTGTGAGCGGGTGGGGTTGCTGGTTAAATGTGGGAACTCATATCTCCTCCTCCTACAAGTGCTACTAGATATCAGTGGTAATATCTTGGAAGGTTGTGAAATACATGAACCAATCTTTGGGGCTGTTGATGGGGATGGAAGGTATGGCTGGAGATGTGGTTGAAGAGCAGTGTCATTGGACCCATCAGAATGGATTACGTATAGATTTACCTGCAAGGCATAATCCGCCCATGAGCCATCACATACCTATTGGCTAGTTATATAAAATGGGTTTCATAATCCTCATAAGCCACACAGTATTTAAACACATTCATTTGCACATTAGATAGAGTACTAACTACCTCAGCTATTAGTACAACTTGATTACACCAATCTACTTTTGGCGTATTACTAAATCCAGGTCTCTACATCCTCCTCGATCTGGTGCAGCTGCAGCGCTGTCTACAAATTGAATCCAAATAAGCAAACTGCTAAATAAATCAATTGTTAGATTGACCACTCATGTGGCGGCATGTCACGTGCCTCCAGGCCCCGTGATAGAGCCTCAGCCCATGACCAGCGAAGCACCAGCGTGGGACTAGAGAAAAGGCATATATAGCGCAGCTCTCGCCTGTCCTTAGCAGGTCAGAGATCAATCAATATCACCTATGACCCCTATCATCATCCCTACGAGCTATTGACCTGCGTCCCTCACTCTTCTCACCAGGCACATCACACGGCATAAGACCCGAATTTGCATAAACTTCTAACATACTGATATCCTAGCTTTAGTTAGATGACTAGAAATCCACTCTCGAGAAAAGAGGGGGCCAGAGAGATCCTTAATCAATACAATCATCATCTACTGTAAACACGCTGGAAGCGTTTTGGCACACGACAGATTGGGATGCTTGTGGCTTCAAGACCGGCCCTGCCGAGATTATTATTAATAGACCTAGGGTTCGCCTCTTACTATGCGCTCAAATGGTCTGTTTATCAACGCTGTTTACTAGGCTCTGGATAGAACAGCGGCATCATATGAGAGGCTTCCTGGGCTTGGACAACGCTTTGGTCCTGACAAGGCATTGTCTGCCCTATGCTGTGATAGGCCCAATGATAACGATGGGCAACGTAGAAGAATGGCAATTGGATTGAGTGTCGGGGTAGCAATGTTGTAGGATACATCTCGTAGCGTGGTAACTCTAGTTGTTTTATGCCCCTGTTCATCCCTCTACGGTGTCACACTTAAATATTATCTACAACTAGCTTATTCCTGTTGATACGAAATGCTAAGGCCCGTGAGGGACCGGAGGGTGATCGCAATGGACCGCTGGTCAAGTAGAACCACTCAGTGTTATGGAGCTTGGAGTCAACCTCTGAGCTCCCACTGCCACCACCCAATTCAGCATCGTCACTTTCCCCATTTACCTCAATTCACATCATTGGCCAAAGACCCTTACCATTCAGCCCAATTTATCCTTTTCTTGTATCACCAGCCATGTCCTTCGCTGGTGCACTTGGCACCATGCTTGACTAAGTCAAGTCCCACCGCGAAGTCATAGAAACACGTTACTATACGTTGTTGAGAAGTACTCATGCCTGAATACTGGTCTTATGCCCCGACAAAAAGCAGCGCAGGAGTGGTGGCCAGTCTTCAGGCTCAAGTATGTGACCTGCGAGTCTTAAAGTGGCATTGGCTAGGCCTGACGGTTCAAGTAGAGAAAAAATTAATGAGACACCTAAGCAAGCAGCGACCGGTTGGGACTAACATTTACATCTTCGTCTGGAACAAGATCATGGAGCACTTTTGAAGATACGGAAAGGAAGAGCCACGAGACTAGTAGAATATTCTCCCTGTTTGACAAGCCACGATCCCTGAAACACAATATCCAATCTCTAACTGATTAAAGGCGGAAGTACCTTCCGTTACTCAGCAGAAACCCTGGAGCATGTTAACCAAATTGAGCCATTTCATCTCCAGGTCGACGTCTTACCGAGCAACAAGCTTTTTGGCACTCACATGCCCATCATACAACGCCTTCACTCCATCAATGATTTTATTGAGCCCATCAGGGAGCACTTCAACAGGGTGTGGCTTGAATGTGCCATTGGCAAGGAGGAGGCTCAAATACCGATAGAAGAAGTAGGAAAAATCTCCATCTGCCTTTGCTTGCTCCTCGCTGATGGCGCTATGCTTGATTCCATATGCTGAACTGACGAACGTACGCGTACACCGGACGTTGGCGGGGAAGCTCCAAGCAGGGTCCTGTGGAAGATCAACCATGTTGATATGCCCACCATCCGCCGCTTGAATCACCTCGGTTATGTTCTCGTAACTACCGTGGCTAGAGATGGCATCAAATGCTAAAGTTATCTTTTCCCCATTAGCAGCATCTAGAATCTGGGTTTTGACATTACCCTTTCGGTAATCGATAATATGAGTTGCAGCGTTGAGAGATTTGACGTGATCAATTCCAGAGCCGGCGACAGTGATAATAGGGTGGAGCTGGCTCATTTTGGCCAGCTGAAGCGCGTATGAACCCACCGCACTGGCACCTCCGTAGATAAGAATAGGGATATTCTTCTTTCCGGGAGTTGTGGGAAGCGGAACCTGAAGATACTGGTATAGAGCCAATGCTGCAGTGATGAAAGACAGCGGAAGCCCTGCGCCAGCATCAAATGAGATGTTCGGGGGAAGGTGAAATGTGGTAGAAGCCGGAACAACGGAGTATTCGGCGTAGGTGCCGCCTGGGTGTCCCATGCGATGGAAAGCAGCAACTCGGTCTCCTGGCTTGTATTCGAAAACTTCAGAACCGACGGCCTCAACGATACCCGCAACATCATCTCCAGCGTTCATAGCCTCTGATTCACTCCGACCTTTCGTAAACTTGAGGCGTTTTACTCAACGAACTGCTTTTCACGACGCGCGAATGGCTGCGGTCCTGCTTACCTTCCAATCCTTTGGATTTAGTCCCGCGGCTATCACTTTGATAAGCACATCTTTCGATCCAGGCTTGCTGCTTCAAATCAATTTATGTCTACCAGAAGCACAAATGGCATAGCTCACGGGATATCGGCTTCCCTCAGGACTCCCTTGAACTCGGGTTTTCCGTAGATAATGTACTCCTTCATGGTGGAATGAGGCCGGCGAGTTTGGTGTTGATATGTACGAAGTAGCAGTCTAGTGGAACGCAATCGCTGCATTTGTTGGAAAATCACAAAGGAATATTATTTTATCGTTGGAAAGATGTGGACAAGCTTATATACGCCCGAAACAAATACCGCCGAACCAACGCAAGCGGACGATGGAATGTGCCATGAAGATGCATCCAGCACTGTCTTACTAACGTCGAGCGACTTTCGCTTATTTCCACGCTAATAACAGCACCAACTCGGCGTTGTTACGTGGTTTTGCCTCGGGCACATGACTAATACGCGTCCTCATTGGCACGCGCGAGAATCGCTCGCACAAAGCAAGCTGTGCTGTCAGGTAGGTTATCCCAGCCATGGGTGTCAGCAATCATAGATAGCTCAAAGGAAAAGCGTAGTGAAGGGGGCGTCAATGTAGGACAGAAGTGTAGTCATCCATCGGGTCGTCGATCAGGTAGTCTAGGGTGGTGTTTGGACTTTGGCGCTACTCATTGCTGATAATATCAGTACACCGAAGTGCGCTGTTGAGTCTGAAGTCGTCGAATGAAGCTAGTCAGGCGGAAACTAGACAAGCCTCACCCAGGGTGAATATAGACACCGGCAACTTACTAGTATTCCGTTGGGTTGAGGAATAATGCTCCCACCTATTCCCTCGCGAAAGCCGGGGGGGGTTAAGCCACGTACGGAGCGCGCTTACTTAGTGGCATCACTCCCGCCGGTATTCGTTACAGGAATTTGCACGGGATTGGCTAGCTTCGTACACCGGCGTCTTGAAGTGGGTCTGCCACTCATGATTTGAAGACACCGGTCTCACCCTGTTCGAGTGAATGCCGATGATGGATTACTCAGGGGAGTCGGAGGCGGGCAAACATGTCAGCTTTTATGCTAGGAATCATAGCGTGATTCTCGAGGAAACCCGGTTTGTAAAGTATATGTATGTTCGCATGGAACTACTGATTAGAGGACGATGCTCAATATCAATGGCTCAGTCGTGGGCTGTTAGATCATGGCGAGGCACAACTTAGACAGCTCACTCAAGGGTCAAAGTCGTTCTTAATCAGAGACCAGCCAGGGTCAGGAAGAGGCATGCGAAGATAACAAGACCTGAATGTTCCCGTCCTGATGGCAAATATAAATGTAGGTTTTCTTCATCTCTATCGAGCTTTTGTTGAAACAGGCGAGTTGGAATTGCTCACTTTATGTAGCAGTATCAAGCCTCATGTGTTCAATATTGACGTTGACCTGAGTGTTTGATTGGCGTCTTTTAAATACTAAATTGAGTTCCAAAAGATCGAAATAGCACGTGTGAATTCATTTTTAAACATCACACACCATCGCACACCACCTCGCATGCGTTCCATTTCAGAGTTGCGAATTGAGAAGTCGATGTCATGAAGCCTCGTGACTCAGCCAAGGTATTCCCTCTTGTTTAGATGCCGACTGAATTACACATCGCCGTTCATAGCTTAGACCTAGATTCCTTTGTGAAATTGTTCTAGGCCACGCATTTAGCTTCTGGCACGAGAACTGGGTGCCAGTCCGTCACCAAGCCGGACGTTTGACACGAGTCTGCCGATTTCTTAGGGTTGCTTCGACGGACAGTCAATTAGCATTTCCCTCTACATCCTGCATAATGAAGCCGTGCAAAGCGAATGCCCATTGAATACCGATCAAGCCGCAATCTGTGCCTCCACTCTCTTTAATACCGTGTCTGATGACACCGACGATCATCCAGCCGAGCGCTCTTCCCGATAAGTCGCCTTCAGGGTCAGAAGAACCGATCAAAGCTGCACGAGATAACTTAGTACGCAAGCTGGTGAGCCCCGGTGGTCGGTTCCTCTGTACCTGTATGCATGAGATGTGGCAAGGTGTAAGGGTCAGCTTTGTGATGACCTCCACAAGTGCAATGGAATGAATAGGACTCTTTGTCGGCCTTGACGTGACCTTGGTGAGTAAACATTAAATGCCTAATTGTATTAATTAAGAGTGAACATAACAAAAGTAGCTTAATGCTTGAGAGGCAGGTTCCCTCATTGGCCTCTTGGGGCTCTGAATACGTGATAGCTATAGAAGTCGGGAATCTGACATTCTTGTTATTATATATAAAATCTGGAAGATCAAGGCCTATCATGGTTACATCCTTCTTCAATTTCATGCAGATGTTATAAAGGTGCTAAAATGGTGAGGGAACATGTTTCTAAAGCTGTGCTACCTAGTGAGTATATACTTCCATATATTACTCACTCGAATCTCAAGACGACAGTCGGAGACTCCGATTCCTCGGCATAGCTGTTATCTTGGCAAAGAATCATTTGGAAAGGTTGTTGGTGTTGCTCATCCTGTGGGGCCCCAACAATCAACCTTTTTGAGAGCTGGTTGTTGCCCGACTCCAGATCATAGGCAGCGACGCCGTCCACGGAACCATGCCGATGATGCTGTTCCCTTCAATTGGAAGATTCATAACATAATAGGGTTTGGCGAAAGGTGCGTGATGCATGCATGAAAAGAATATCTAGCCAACTCGTAAAAGGTCTATTATTAAACTGTAGTTCAAAATCTTTACCAAAGTCCTCGCTACTCTTCCACTAAGCTTCGAATATCCCTTTAACCTCGAGCATAGCTATATTACTCGTCTCGCCTACAGCTCTCTTTATAACCAGAACTAGCTCATCCAGCGCTGCAAGTACCTGCAGGAAAGCGTTCAATATCACCACATACCTCCTCAAACCCTCATCGTCGACATCATCTTTCCCGTACACTCCACTGTCGCCTACTCCTTCCTGGAAATTTTCTCTTGCAAATGCTATAGCTTTGGCAAACAATGGCGTGGGTAGTACAGCCGGAAGCGCATCATCAGTTTGTAGCGCTTGCTGAACTACCGTGAGGACTGCCATGATCTCAGCTATCGTGTCTTCCTCTGTGGCGCCTGTCGATGTGATGATCCAAGACCGCTGTGTCTTTGACAGTCTGGTTGTATATACCAAGAGTTGAGCAATAGCCTGATGCAGAAGCATGCAGAGCTGGCAGACTTGGCTGAGCGTATCCGTATCAAAGTTAGAGGATGAGAATTCAAATACCGTTAGCTGGATCGGTCCTGAAACAGACAAGAGGGCTTCTATAGCTGTCAAAACTTCTTCCTCAGCGACACTGCTTAGATCCATGGCAGGATCTTTCCAATTTGATGCAAAAAGAGCATATTGGTCTCGGATACTGACCAGGCTGTCGCTAAGTAGGCCGCGGTAATGACGATTTGCAGAGGGCGGTTTCGGAATAAAGTTGGCAATGAATGTTGCACTCAAACCCACGAGAACGAGAACGAGACGTCTCCAAAAAACCTCATACCCTCTGCCAGGATTACCATAGGGATCCTCGTGCATATCAATCCAGCTATAAATAGCAACGAGGTACGCGGTTATCCCCATCATAATTCCTGCAGGCATTAAAGCAGGAGAGGAGAAGAGCCGCCACCACATAAATATGACAATGACGAAAGCCATGATAGCAGCTTCTCCGTAAGGAGATCCCGAACCGCTACCGGAACCAATATACCATGCAGCCATGCCAACAATACCGCCAACTATGGTGCCGATGACCCTCACAACAATTCCATATACAACATCGGCTGTGTATGGAAGTAGAGTCAATTGCGCCATGATGACAGCCCATAGACCGTTCTCACGATAAAAGAAGCCTGCGCTAGAATGAATGATAGCCGGCATAGAGAGAGCAATTGACATTATCACCATTCGAATGGCAAAAGTCCCTTCAGCGTTTCCTAGCCAATGTGCGGTATTTAGGAGGACCTGGCTAACTCGACTCCTCCTGCGGCTGTTGGGTGTTCTCATTGATGCGAGTTCTGCTCGGCTCGACTTGATATCCTGGTGTGCATGGGACCTTCCTGATGGGCGGGCATAGGCTGAAGCGGCCGGTGAGATGCGAGTAGTTACCGCATCGCCGATGTCTGCAGCCGGCGTATCTTCCGAGTTTTCCGTGGTAGACATCCACCTGAGTAGTGATGCCAATCGAGTTGGCAGCCAAAGCCGTTGGGAAGTCCGAATCGTCTCCAATTCGATAATTCTTGACAGCAGTTGTTCTAGGGCATCCGCCAGTTGGGATAGCCTCTCTTGAACAAGCAGCCCCATCATGAGGTGGGTGAATCCTGGAAAGGTACCAGAATCAACCTGCAAAAACCCGCCATCATTGAAAATATAGTAAGAGGGCTTAGAAAAAGAACCAGAGGTCGAGGTTTTGAAAGCCTTGAGTTGTGCTTTTAGCTTTTCCAGTGCAACAGTGTGTTTCTGTAGCATGTCTGCGTGGCAGGGGCTTTCTTTGAAAGCGTTTGCGTTCAGAAAGGCTTCAATAATCGCTTTGAGTGACTCTTTGCATGCCTCAATTAGATACTGGGCAGGTTCTGATAGCACCTGGAGACTCTGATCTGCTTGCTCAGCTTTTCCCAAGGAATTGGAAGTTATGTGAAAGTGGGCTTCTCGGTTCAGCTGATGTCGTCCAGTTTGAAAGACTTTTTGGCTATCTTGGATGCTGTCTGTAGCTGGGACAAACGCCATCGCTTGCCTGGACCTATCTTTATGCACCTCTGCCTGTCTGTGTATCTCAAGCAGACCAGTAAACTCAATGATGAGCTGTCGTAGAGGCTCAATCAGCGTGATCATATCATCCGAGCTCCAACGTCCAATGGAGAAATCAATAGGGAGAAATGCAGTGATTGGATTCACTCGCATATATGTCGTTAAGAGTTTGAGCCTTGCTCCAGTCAACATCTCGGTGCTCATTCTTAGGCCAGGGTGTTTTAGTCCAAGCAGACAGGCATCTAGAAATGCTGGCATTGGTGCGAGTAGATCTTTGAAGAGGTCGAGCGCTTCAGATGCGGAAGATGTTGGAAATATAAGTATACTGCAGACTAAGGCAATGCCTTCAGCGATAGCGCAGGGTAAGACCAAAGGCCTAGCGACGTTTCCGTTGAAGCTCGGGAGAAGCGGCGCCTGGGTGAGGAACACGGCGCTGACGATGCAACCCATCATCTGCGTAAGCCTGAGTTTGGGAGCTGCGACTCGCAGACGAGCCTGAAGATTGTCAGCATTTCTCGATCCGTTTCGCTCGCTGCTGGTCGTCTAACTCACAATCAAGTACAAATATAAACAAATCATGCAAAAATATGTTGCCGTCACACTAGTGTTCAGCATAAAACCATTGAACAGTTTGATCTTCACAAATGTGATGGGGTCGCTAGCGTTCTGAGACACGGCCATTTGCTGAAGCTCAGCAAGTCGAGACTGCGTGTCCGCATCCGATCGAGTCGCCAGGGCAGCTTTCATGGCAATTAGACCCCAAGCCCAGGCGGTTGTGACACCTAGCATCACAGTGATAGCAGCAACCAGGTGCATGAAGATTGTGCCCGATGGTGGTGCGAGCCATAGTACAATGCTGGACTGAGTCAGTAACGCCAGGAGAAAAAGGATCAAGGACCGAGGTTCGGATGTTGGACGACCGCCCAGCTACCTACCATCCAAGAAAAGACGCCTGGCCCATTTCATTTTGGATCGGGTTGATGTAGATAAAGATGGTCATGATCCACATAGCAAGCGAGCATCTGAATAGCCGCTTGAGGTCTTTGGCATTGAAATGGTCGAGCCATGCGGGGAGCTTTCGACGTCGCCTCGATGTCTGATCTGCATTCATGAAAAAGGGATTCTGGACTGTTTCGGGCGCCACCTCTGCGGAACTGGTCTGGTGCTTCTTTTCTCTCGGTTCATCGCCGCTGTGAGTGGCTGCTGGGTTGGTATCAGACATGGTGACGGCTCTCGAAGAATGGGGTGCGTGGCCAAGTTGACGATCGCCGACCCTTGCCAAGTCCTGCTTCACTAGAGTCGTGGATGAGTAGGGAGTGATGCGCGGTATTGAGGAGAATTGTGTGGATGTGTCCCAGATCCAATCTCTATTGTTTACGCAAGACTAAGTACCGTTGATGCAGTTTGACTAGAAGGCTTAGGCATTAAGGAATCGTAGAGCAGGGAGCGACGACGATCATCTAGGACATTTCCAGGGGGCTCCCCACGGGATGCCATTAGGTTAGACCAAGTAGCTTGACATTTACCTCGCTGATGAGCCAGGGTTAATAATAGTCCATCAGATTTTGTGATGGCTCGGGATGTTCTGTAATCATGGTGCAGGACATATCTGGAAGCTGATTGGGAGGCGTTTACCCACACGCCTTCCTCCACGACCGTTCAATTTGATATTGGTAGCGGCCGACCGTGCATGGCAGGGATGCGCTTGGCAGATTATGTGATGAATGCCGACTCGGGACGGCTTACACATACTTGTGTGATTACTGCTGAGGACCCATGTAATGGCGTATTTCTTCGACCTGCAACGCTAAGCTGGAGGCTTTTTTTGCCCTTATTTGTTTCTTGTAACTTTGAAGGAACTGCTCAGTAAGCATTGCCAGGAGCAGATTGCCGATCCCTGTTCTGTTCAGGCAAATTAACCAACACCAACTTGTATCACAAGTCGGTATCAGGTAGACTCTCTGAGGATGAGACTGATTATGTGAAATGGGGCACTTTGTTGGTTATCGATGAGAGTGATAAAACAGCTGGGATGAGAAAATGTCCGAATGCTCAATATGAGATGGACTCGCGGATCAAATCATAGGCCCTAGGATGACATCGAAGTACTGGCAGGGCGAGGTGCGTCAGAGGGGCCGCCGAGAGCATGATGGCCGACAAAAAGGAATGAGTAACAATGAAGGCCCATTGGACTGCACAATTTAATTTTTCTACATAGTAAACCTGCAAAGTTGGTGCCATAGTAAGGTATTTGGCTCGCTCGACATGCAAAGCACATTTCGCTCAGGACCTTGATTTCCATCTCGTCACCACCGCTTCCCTCTCCTCTGGAGTAGCCCATCGAAAATCGTCTAGACCTTGTCTTAATCTGATCAACATGATTTCACTCTTTAGTTTAGTGAGATGATGCTTTGACACCTCCTTCTCGATACCCTTGAGCGTGTAGCCTGGAACAGCAAATATCGCTGTACCGTGTTAGCGTCCTGATCTGTTCGTGGTATGTAGTATTTGATGAGAGGCGCAAGTTGAAAAGAATACTCACCGGCGCCGAGGTTGTACGCGAACCCTCTCGCACCGCGTAAAATGCCTTTGCCAAGCCCCTTTGCACCCTCATCTCTCACGTTTTCATATGGCTTCATGACAACGCCGCTGAACGCATCCCAGAATCCCAGAACAAATTCTTTCCCTGCTGTCTGGAGACCACTTCCCAATCCCGTAATCTCATCACGCCGTCGCACCTCTGTCGCACCGAAGCTATACGAGGGATAGTTATGGAAGCCATTGGCGATGTTGTAGAAAAATGCTACAGGTGCCTTCAGACCTGCCTTGGTTAAATCGGCGGCGAACCGACCCGTGGCGCGCATGATATAGTAAGCATTTCCATGCTTACCTTGTTCCTGTTCTCGCCAAGCTGCTTTCCGCTTCTCGTAAGCCGTTGGTGCTCGCTGGATCTTGGCAACGTTGGGTTCAGCAGTGCGAAGCGACTTGGTGGCCAGTTTGTGAGCGATAGTTTCCATCTCAACAGAAGTTAGGGGGTTGGAGTGCAAGAAATCCTTGAAGATGCCGTCGTGGGACTGGCTTTGGTTACTTGGCTGTGCCAATGATTCCAAATCTTCATCAATGATGGCCGCTGCTGAGGAAGAATGCTGAGTTGTATTGCCCACGGTTGCTAGCGGTCCAGGACGCCCTTTCAAGCGGCTGGAATAGCCACTCGCTGATGTACCCACAGCCGTGAAGAATCCCGACACAGCGGCTACAGCACCGATTATGGGGTGTTCGGCACCTTCGTTGACATACCAGTGCTTGTGTTGAATGAGCTTGCTGTCATTTGGCTGGATCAAGCCTTTATCGAGGAGGCAAGACATGGCAAACCCGCTAAGGCGAATACCGGTAGACTTATATCGCCAGATTGCCAGCCTGTCTGGACATAAATCACACCGGAGGTCGTCAATGCCTAGGCGATCTAGGAAATCCGCAGCTGCCTTGCTCGCTCCGTTTTCCTGTGTGATGGTGTGTGACATTTTCTGCGCCGCTTTACCAACCGCCGGTTTGAGTGCAAACAAGATGCTGGCGGCCAGTGTTTCTGCTGTCATCTCCTTAAAGGGGACTGGTGTTGGACCGGCGCCTGCTCGTGCTACCATCTGGCCCCAGAAGGGCTGGTCACCAAAGAAAGGCACAACTACAGTTGGCCGCCCAGCCGCAATACCAGCCGCTGTGGTTCCAGCACCTCCATGATGGACAACGGCAGAAACACGCTGAAAGAGCCAGTCATGTGGGCAGTTGCCAATGAGGTATATATTCTCGGGAATGTCAGCAGGTTTGCCGCCTATCGTCCCCCAGCCCTGAGAGACGATAGCACGGACCTTGGCAATCTTGACTGCATTAAAAATTAGTTCGGCGAGAGCTTGGGAGTTCTCAATGATTATGGACCCAAATCCGATGTATACAGGAGGGCTCCCCTTGTCCAGAAATGCGGTTAGATCCGGAGGAGGGATGTAAGAGGATGCCAAGGGTAGAAAAGAAAAGCCAGTGATATTTATATGGGGAGCCCAATCGAAGGGCTTCGGGATTAGGGATTGAGACCAGAGATAGCTATAAGGTACGCGGAGCCTAGAGAGAAGCTGGTATCCCCACATTGGACTGATGGGATCAAGGCGTAAGACCTGGGTGCGTAGCTTATTGATCAAATCCCCAAGCCTGATATGGAAGTGCATTATTAGTGATCAAAACAATAAGCGTAGGATATCCAGTGAAACATACCCTTGCCAGGTCAATAGCTCTAGCATCATGAACGATAGGTAGTTGGCAATTGCTGTGTCGGCGTCGCCGTAGCTCATAGCAGCCAAGGGATGAGAGAATATCTCTGTTGGCGACCACGGCATAGTGAAGACCATATGCAACGGAATGCCTAGCTTTTCAGCGCAATGAATATGAGCCATAGAAGGAGGATTGGCAATGATAGCATCGGCGATAAAGAGGTCTTTTGGCATTTGCACATTAGCCGCCTTTATCGGCGCTGCCCCCATGCCATCGCCCGCCTCAATGCAGCTCCGCCATGCGCCATGCATGATCTCCCACATCTCCTTCCGCCTCTTACCAACATCACCGTCTTTGACGCTCTTGCGACTTGGTAGTAGGCCTGGATTCTTGACCATGTAGGCCATGAGGGCTTCAGGGTCGCCACCAATGCTGAAGAATTCCACGCCTTGTTCTTCAACAAAGTCCTTGAAGATAGGGTGCGTGCAGATACGCACGCGGTGGTTGAATGGCGGTCTAGACAGCAACTGGGCAATGGGGATGAAAGGTTGAACATCGCCCCGGGATCCAACAACATGAATGGCGATGTTGAGACGCGGATTGCCTGTCAGGCCATCGACAGCAGGGACAGCGATGCTGCACGCTCTCGGCCGCTTAAGTGGATCGGCAGCGGCCACATCTCCGCCAAACTGGGACTGGAACTGCTGGCACCATGCCGTGAGCATCTTTGGGCTGTTGTGAAAGCGGACATCGACGCGGCCTTCGTCGTCGACGTTTCCAGATGGCGCATGTTTGGGGTTCGCATTGTCTAGAGCGATGTGGCCAAGTCCATCGGACTTGATCCCCCTCAGTGGCATCTTCTCTTGCAGTACAGAATTTGAGGAATAAAGCGTAGGGGTTGATCAACCCGGCTGGAAAAATAAAGGCACACTCTCCTTGGCATGTGCTTTGGGTGTTGTTTGATATGCATGGCACCGCGAATCCTCATAATATATGGGGCACCGTCACTCAGACCCGGAGCGTTTAACTAATTAGTCACTGTAAGACGCCGTCATGTTTTGATGAGTGATCATTAATATGAGCTGCCACACTACAGTGACGCCTTGTGGGTCAGCCCAACCGCTTATGCAGGGTCGTGTCGGAACGTGAGTAAGCCCACATCATGCTCAAGGCATCGAGCCTGAGGAGCTCTTATTAGCGTGTGGACGCCTCTCAAACCCGCAAGAACAGCTCCGCTGTATTAATATGCCGATCGTGCCTGATGGTTCACATCCATTGAGTAGATCCCCATAGTCGCCATGACTAGGCAATCAATATCCAGCAACAATGGCCCCGTCGGCCGAATCCGCGGCGCTTCCATTTCCGTCATCAATGCAAATCCTCAGTTGGGCGTGTGGCAGGCTGCAGGCACAGCCATAGCTCAAGCACCAACCCTCAGAGAGCTCCGTGACTCTGAATCGGGAGGCACCAATATTGCTTTCAACGCTCAAGGTCACTCGGCTCGATTTGCCGTGCAAGAGCCCGGCGGCGAGTTGGCGCTGGCGACGTCCAATGCGAAGCGGCCCATCTTTTCAACCTCTATATTCAATGAGGTGCTGGTCGATACGATCGAAAGTCCCGCTGAAGCTGTCACGCGCAGAGCACCTGTCATGCCGTTGGAGGAGAATCGTCGCCATGACCGCTACCGGCGACGCAGCCTATATGAGCGGCACAAAGGTGATGCGAAGGAGAGATGGGGAGTGACGCTGTCTCATGGGTTGAATGCCTTTTGGAAGTTCTTCAAAACACCTTCTGGCTTCCTCATTACTATTTATTTTCTCAACATTGTTGTAAGTCTGGAAACATCAATCGTTTAGACTTGAATGTATTACTGACATAGATATCCAGGCTTGGGGAGTACGTCCACGGCATACATCGGGGGAAGAGATTCGTCACTCTAGCTAACATTCACAGGCCATGCTCTTCTTCCTTCTCCTTAAGGCTGCCCCAGCCATGAATCACCCGAGCGCTGACGATGATGACTCGCCTCGCAAGAAATGGCTGGAAATTGACAGTCAGATCCTCAATGCCCTCTTTTGTGTAACCGGGTTTGGCCTCGCGCCCTGGCGCTTCCGTGATCTGTACCTATTTGTGGGCGCTGTTCACTTCAAGAACCGAACCGCAATGAGAAGGCTCGCCGAGCAGAACAAATCCTGGTTCCGTCCGCCGCCGACTTGGCTGGATGAAAATGAGATAGAGGCGGTGACAGCAATGAAGTCAGATGGTATTGTACACACGACAACCTTTACGGGCGAGAAGGCACCATCAACTCCACTGTGGAAGTTGGGTTTTACCATCTGGATGATGGTGCTGAACACGCTTCTGCAAGCCATCCTATGCTACTACATGTGGGGATATAATAGGATTGACAGACCTGTAAGTCCGCTTGAGATCCTTATTGTATAAAACTGACAGATGAACTATGAGACATGGGCTACTGGGGTTTTCATTGCCTGCGGGTGCTGTGTCGCGATGTTTGCAGGCCTGATGTCATGGTGGGAGGGACGTAAAGTGAAGAAGATTGAAGGACCACTGGTAGAAATCGTCGATGGAGCAGTTTGAGATTCTGATTAACTTTAAAAGGAATACGACCGACAGACTCCACCATGATGATAGTGGTTTGTATTCCATAATTGACTGCCATTGGTATGGCCAGCGGATTGTTCTCGTGAACTAAGATACGCTGTTCCCCATGCTTGAGAAGGACTATTTAAAAAACCAGGAAACCTCTTTTCCAGTACATGTTAGCTCAGAAAACTGTATAGTTATAATCTATGTGTCTAGAAAGTCTGATGTCCTAAACAGAAGCTTAGAAATCCGCCAGCAGATCTTACTACCAGATATGACCTGTTCTTCAAGGCCATGTCGAACACAATATATGAGGCTCTTGGCTTCTTTCTACCTAGGGGAATGTACTTACAGCAGGGTTTGCAGGGAAGAGAAAGGAAAGAACCAGGTATTCGGACTGCATTACCAGCATAGCCTGGGTGGGTCATGGTATATTATACTAAATTGTTGTACACAGCGGTTCTTGTCCTGTTGATGATAGTCGGTGTGTGTGAATAGACCTCATTAAAAATCCGGAAAGACGACTATCCTTCAATTAGATTGCAAGCAGTACATAACTTTTGACACCGGAATTCTGACCAGACTTTGCCACACCTAAAAGGAACGGAACTCTGCAGTTATAGTATTGGCAACTGAAGCACTGATGATAATCGGGGTGATTATCAATAAATTCCAATATGCGTTAATATGATACTCTAAGTTTCGGTGTGTTTACTAAGACTGCAAGTATGACGATCCGTATATGCTAGGCGGCTGGCTTCAACAGAACATCCACCTAGCAGTCACACCACCATGTGAACACTGCGAAATCATTCCCACACAATAAAAACATGGTTACAAACAGGCACCTCGAGCCCAGCTTCGGGGATATCGTGATTAGTAGTTCCTCCTCATGACCATCGCTGTGGATGGGAGGTGACTCCTCGCATACCAAAGTCTGAAGGCAAGCAGGCCGGCGACAGCCCGGGCTAGGGGTGGTGGGTTCGAATCATCATGGTACATCCCAGACTCAGTGTAATGACTCGTCGGCATGAACACTGTTATGGCGATGTAGAGATCAGCAGGACATCTCTGAAAAAACAAGCATTTTATGGCAATGCCTATAGATTGGCGAACAGACTATATCACTACCAAGGGGAGGTGGCGGAGGCTGCAGTAGCATGATATGAGGCGGTACTGAGGTCCTGATCCTCCTATTCCTGATCAGGCATACCTCTCTGACAGATATGTTGTCGTCATGCAGCGCTTTGCGGTGTAGCGCTGTTCATCGTAGCACGAGTATGGGAATTTGCCTGTAATGAAGTGCTCCTCCACATGAGAGCCAATAGACAACATGTGAAGTTAATCACAAGAAAAAGGATGTTTATACACGCCCACGCGAGAGCGTCTAGGCTCATTGACCAGCCCGACACTAGTGCGGTTTAGGGCAGTGCGTATGCATAGGAGCGAAAAGGTTTGCTTGCTGCAACAAGATTCCAAACGAGTACGTTGATAGAGATTAAGGTAAAAGAAGGTTTCTCTCTTCATTCTTGTAATTATCAGGTCTGATTATTGAAGACTCCGATTCCACCTTATTAGCTGAGTAACAATTCGGCAGGCTAATCAATAATAGTTCCGAGTATTCATTTTCTGTACAGACACGAAGCCCCCACCGCAACGGCCATACCACTCCACTCTATACGAGCTCATCGTCTACTTCGCAGTTTGCTGATCTGTTGCCGCCTTTCCGTGCCAACCAAAAGCTCTGGGCCCAGTACTGCCCAAAGCCACTTCGGAGAACCCCCGTTATTCTGACTTTGTGGCTTACATGATTGCTTTACCTGGCGTTGATGTGGAGCTTATCCAACAACTAATCGTGTTGGTGACGTATGCAAATGCAGCATCTGAGTAATCTGGCTGACCATAACCACTTATGGATTATTCTATCATCCACGAGCCTGATCAACGAGATCATCATCAAGCAGTTGAACATGATCCTGCCTAGTGCTGATGGCAACCATGAAAATAAGGAATGTCGGATTTGATGTGTTGTGATTAGCCGTTCATATGTTGCAATGATTACAGGGGAGACTCAAGTATAAGAACACTCTCTGCAACTTGTCACAGTTTCATTCATCATCACCAACCACTCCGCTACAATTTACATCCTTGATCAAGCACGTCCCTTTCCAAACCAGAATCATGAAGCTGTCAACTTTCCTTACGTCCCTTGTGGCTACCGGGTGAGTTATTAGTGTTACATCAATTTTTCTCAAGCACTGATATCGAAACCTAGTGTCCTTGCCGGGAAGAACTGCAAGTGCCAAGATCCTTCTGGCACTGGTCCTCAATGGAACGACCTGACCAAGAAGGTCTGTGGAGAACAACACTCAGGCGAGACCATAATTTGCCAGGCAAACAAGAAGTACCACGGAGACCAGCACCACCAGGTGAGACTACATCTAGAACTGGCATCGGCACACGGAGATTAACCATGTCAAAGTGCTCGAGCTCTATGGGATGTATTGACAGTGGAGCTTTCAACAACCGTTGCAAGGAGCTTGGAGCAACTGGAGCTTACTGCTGGAACTGAGCACAGGGTCCCCTGTCAGGGAGGGGGCATAGTTGACCGGGAAGAGTTCTATAAACACGCTCATTTATGAATTTACATCGGGTGTACAAAACCTACGCCCAGGCACAAATTAGCTAGAGCTCTGCGTCTGTGCTTTCCCTTCGCTTTTCTCAGGTGTGTTTCCAACAATGAGTTGCACAATCTTTGCAATATTCGGTCGATTTTCCCTAACAGTTTCGCTCAAATGGTGAAGGAGACCAAGGCCTAGAAATCCTTGTTCAGTGTGATCGCTTGTGGAGGTTAACACTATCGTCCTGCTTGGTTGAGAATAGAACGAAGGCACTGAATGGTATGATTATTCTTGCCGACCGGGGGTGGGGGGTGAAGGAGCGTTTGCCATGCACGGTTTTGGCGGTGAACTCATGTCGCCGGTACTGCCACCCCGTTCCAAAGCGTAGTCGGATTTTCTGGCCGCCGAGAGGCTAGGCGACACTGCATGGGTCTCCTCCTGTGACGATAAAGAGCTAATGCCGGCGTCTTGGAAAAACGAAGAACCACATCAGGCTAGCTGCGT
Source organism: Dactylonectria estremocensis (assembly GCA_020744375.1). Classification (NCBI taxonomy): domain Eukaryota; kingdom Fungi; phylum Ascomycota; class Sordariomycetes; order Hypocreales; family Nectriaceae; genus Dactylonectria; species Dactylonectria estremocensis. The sequence continues at coordinate 1,461,302 of JAGMUU010000014.1, read as the reverse complement.
CCAGGATTTGAATCCTGGAAAAGGCCGAATGTCGGTTCTTGCCCCCGCTAATAAACGAGTAGGGCTGGCCTCTCGCTAGCCCATAGTGGCCTGTCCTGCGCTGGCTTGGTCACCGTGGTGCTTTTGGACATGGGCCTTCAAATGCAGTACCGGTCCTTATATGCCGTGATTTCCCTAGGGCTACTCCAGCTGTTCCTCAATGCAAATTTGTTCCATGTCACAACCAACGTTGCCCCCATTTCGAGAATGTTGGGCATTTCCGCCGCCATACGGCCCCAATACGCGCAATATGTGGCTGGCCGAGTTAGGAGATACCTACGAACATGAGAAGAGTAGAACTAACGGAGGAGCCTTCATTCTCCCAACCAGTTCCAGAGCATCTTGAGCTGCAGTTCAAGCCGCCAGCTGTGTCGCCAACGTTTCAATACCTCTTGAGCATAAAGATCAATCCTCTAACCTATGCATGTCGTGAAGTGCAACCCGTGCCGGCTTTCCGCACGGAAGACTGGCAGCACCAAATATGGAATGGTTTGTCAGCATCACCAAGGCCCAAATATAGTGTCCAAGCCAAACTCCAACTAGTTGATGAGTCATCAATTCGATTCTGCTGGCTTCTGCCGAGATCATTGCCTCGCCACGCGCACCGTTCACTCCAAGGGCGTCGCAGTTTCCACGTTGCAACGGTGCAATACGCGACACATGCTGCTGGGCAGAGTGCTCATCTAAACCCAAGAGATTCCGCACGAACAAGGCACAAGCAAGGGGACGACCACAAATGTCGGCTGCACGAGATGATGGAGCCAATCGTGAAGCGGGCTTTACGAAAACTCGGAGGTGAGCGGGTATATTGAGATTGCGACTCCATCTCTAATGCTGAGCCAGGCCGTACGGCGTTGCATGTACAACATGTCGCCGAGCGAAGATGAAATGCGTACAATCAGGCCTAGAAACAGAGCGCTGCGACCGCTGTGTCAGGTTAGGAAGGGATTGTGTATACGAGCCCCATCGTCGGGGTCTATGGCGTCGAGAGCAGATGGACGGAAGGTATACCTAAGATGCTGACATAGCCATCCTCCCGCCTGGTCTTGTGTGTCTTGGGCTAACGAGGTGCTGCAGACTACGAGACCACAACCAGGCCTCTGGCGATAATACCTATCCACCTCCAGGGCAATTGTCGGAGACGAGGGACAGCACGGCGCCTCCTGCCATGCCACTGCCAGGACAAGTCCCGAGAGGCGGTAACGGTAACGTATTCATGGGGGAGCATGCCATCATGTCCAGGAGTCAAGCCTTGCCTTTGGAACCACCTCGAACTCAGTCAGAGATGAAAACAGCCTCGTTCGTAGCTCAATCACTCATCACACTTTCAGAGGATACTCGAGGGCTTTCTCTCAACACAGCTCTTGATCCCGAGAAGAGGATTCTGAATGGAGCCACAAATAACGACAAATCCTTAGCCACTCGCCCAACCGAAGGAACATCGTGGGGTAGCGATGACCCTATTAACCTTCGACTTATCAGTCGACCCTCAGCCGAATATCTTTTCGAAGGGTAGGAACTCCACTCTCTAAAAATCTAAAACTGCCATGCTGTGCATACTAACTCCAGATCCGTAGATTCTTCAAACATTTCAACCCTCTTGTTGGCCTTCTAGACCCTCAGCTCTACACGTTCTCATACACACGTGAGACGTCTAGCTTGCTACTCAGCACAATCCTAGCCATATCTGCGAGGGTATTCCAACCAGAATCATACAACTCAATCCAAAAACATTCAGGGACACTCCTGGCTCAAGCGTTGCTTGCATGCGACGCCACTGTCGAGAATATCTGGGCAATTGTGTGTGTGTACCACTGGAAAGACGTGAATGATACCCGGGGCTACACCTTGCTGGGATTCGCCACTCGAATGGCAGCTTCTGCTAAGTGGAATAAGTTCCAGGGAAGCATGGTGCTCGAAAATACACCTTTGGTTATAGCACAGACAGAGGCCCAAATTCGGCAACAGCGAGACAAGGAGCGCGTTTGGCTGGCATTGGGCAATCTAGATCGGGCGTAAGTCGATGACTTGTCGAACGAGTTTCTGGATACATCATAAGCTTACTGATGAGATAGATCGAGCCTCTTCACGGATCGACCGGTTGCTCTCCAAATGATCAACAACGAGATAGGGGCTCGAAGTTGGTTATCGCTCGAGAAATGGACATTCCCATTGGGGGACGGGAAGGCTGTCGCAGTTTTTGAGTTGACACAAATCACCTGTCCAGTTCTTGATGCAATGGCGAAATCTCGACAGAAAGCAGGCCCTTCTTCAACGCCCGTGAGCCTTGAATCATTTAGCAAGCATCTAGAAACCTTGAACGTGGCGCTGATGGAATGGGCTCAACATTGGTGTTCAAAGTTTCGAGAATGCAAGTCGTAATGTTGGCCTTGTTACAGTTCTGTCGCTGACCTTGCGTCTAGTTCCCGGTCCTGAACTCTTTCAGATGCCCATTCTCTACTTCTTGCGAGACTACACGCAGCTGTACTTCAATTCTGTTCTGTTGGATCGGATTTTAGTTACCAACGAGTCCAACAACATCTCTTCCGATAGTGGAGTGGCCGGAACGATCCAACTCTGCTTCTCATGTGCCCTGGGGGTGCTGCGACAGTTGACCGAGATGGGAAAACTGGATATTTTGTATTTTCTCTGGGACACTGCACATCTGATGACGGCCTATTCGGCAATGATGGTCCTCAAGCTTTCCAGTCAGCCTGGTCATCTAACACCTGGCTCGACGCACGAAGCGTTTGGAGTACTTGCTGAAGTGAGCCGTCTATATTCAACCGCGGCTAGCTCTCTTCATATGGCAGACTCGCATACCTCTCAATCTCTGGACGGGACGGCACTGCCAGGAAGCCCAGTTGGGATCCAGGCACGCCTTCTCGGTGCGATTTTGGCGCGCCTGGAATCTAAATCTCAAATTGCTGGAGACGCGAAGAGTGGCGAGTCAACAAGCAATACCCTGGACCCGGGCATACCATCGATACAGAACAGATATCAACCGGACATTTCTTACACGACTGCTGAGGGCGAAGGAACAACACATAACCTGTTCCCCACATCGACAGCTGAGTCATTTCATAACACCGATGTCACGTCAACCCAAGATGTTGACTTCATGATGGACAGCGATTTCATAAACTCTTCGTTTACGCTTGCTGGATTACTGTCCTGGGACGAACCGGGCATCTTCATTGAACCTCATTGAGTTAAGCAAAGATAATCCGGGTACTGGCATAGCCAAGACACGCGACCTGGGGGCTTTTTAGACCACTCTGAACCTCAATGCCTTGTCTTGGAAAAGGTATTAGTGGAGGCGGTAGTGGCATATGAATTGTATGCCAATCAACAGATGCTATCTCTATCCTTCAATCTTAGTTCAAGATGCGATTCGTGCCCTGGTCACCTACGAGGAAAAGGAAGCATCTTATTAGGCTTCTTAACCGTATCCTTTTTGTCACTAGGATTTCATGAGCAGCAAGAAACCCTCTGCTCGAGAGCTATTTTTATTGAAATGCTTGCCCTCATCATGTATTCAAGGCCATCGCCGCCGCCTCATGTAGGTGAGCTCAAAAGTCACCCACACTTCAACAGTAGCCAAGCTTCTAGAGCCACATGTAGTAGGTCCGTCGAGATTTAGAGGACATCTCCTCCCCAAGCGGGCTTCTTGGCGATGCGTTAGTTGTAGAAGTTAACCAAGCTCCAGTCTTGCTAGGAAGTAGCTTTTGATACCACTCCTGACGTGATTAACACTTGATTGCAGTATGCATAAGTAATCGGCTAGTGTGGAAAAATGTTCTTGTTTAGCGTTACCTAAAGTCGGTCTATGTAAATAATGTGAAATCGGTTAAGATACATAACAGGTCCGGGTCGCCGGATCCAAGACCCAATCGGAATGAGTTTGATCCCAGAGTATCTCCAAATAACGCGCAACGAATAGTCATGCCGGTAAACTAACGTGAGCATTGCGGTCATATAGCATTACGAAGCGGCATCTATCCTCCGCTCCAAGTTGATCTATTTGATCGGTGGTACCCAAGGCCCGTACAAGCTCCACATAAGCATGTTCTGTGATCCCATAAAACACATACAGGCGAGTACTTTCTACGATAATTCCACTCGCCCCAAGTCGGTTAGAAGAGTTTAGCATCATCTCACAATTGAAGGGGTGTATTATTCACGGCAAACTTAATTTCTAGACAGTTCCCAGGGAAGTTGAAATCGCGTTTCACTTGATTGTAATGTTCTCTTGAGAAAAGACTGACTTAGCGGACTTAGACCTGAGGAAGCTTTTATCAAGCCTGAAGCCGCAGGATCGAGCCGTAAAGATTGAAATGTGAGCGGTATGGCATTCCTACACGACACCTGCTAGCAATAATTTTGATAAATAAGAGTCAAATGTTCACCAAAGGTTGAAGTGCCTCGAAGGCTTTAAACACGGAAGATGATGTACCTGGTATCGTCAAGGCAATCGGCCTTGGACCCTTTTTAATACAAGCAAGAAGGTCGATTCGGTACTTTCCATTTTATGGGACAGCTTCCACCGAGGTTTAAACCTCCTTCTTATCAACGGCCTGTCCCGGCAATACCCCTTTGAAGGGCTACACGATAGCGGCAATCGCAATATTCACCGACTAAGAGCTCTGCCTAATGAAAAAGTGAACGCTAAGAAACTCGCCACTCGGTAGGATTCCTTTTGAAAGAAAGCAGTTCAACTTGTGCTGACTAGTTCAGGGGTTCCATAGAGTAATTCGAGTACCTTAATCACAGGGGGCTTGCAGAGGGTGTGAACGCCGACTCCCTCTAACACGTTTCATGGGATCCCAGTATCAAAGATCCCACAGCCATCATCTGAGGTCTGCAAAATTGGCCAGCATAACATCCCACTTCGGCCCATAAATCCCTGCGGTATCCGATCTTGAGACGTCTGACAAGTTGATGATGCTGACATCTTAGTATATCCCGTCCATGGTTCCTGTCGTGATTCTTCCAAATATATTGGCATATTTGACCGTATGGAATCGTGTTCCATCCACACGTCGGTGGCAACAGGATCTTCACAATCACCTTCCACAGCTTCGTCTATGTTTAGGAGGTTTGTGAAATCATCTGCGCGCAAAATTGGTTGCCCAGTCCGGCGGATCTCGTGAATCTTTCGGAACTGATTACTCCGTTGTTCCAATTTCTCCATTTTATATTGGATGTCCCTAATATGCTGGCCCTTGCGTTCCCCAAATGCTGACTGGGACATACGCTTCCGGTCTCTACACCTCTATGTGAGATCTAAGCACTACGCTTAAGGGCGAAAATTGAATCAGGAATACGTACAGAAAGGCGCTCGTTCGTAGTTGATAGCGTCTGTTTTGGGCTTGAGCGTTTGTTTACAGTCGGGTCCCTGCTCTGGTTCGTGTCGCCTAGTCCACCAAAGGGCTGATCTTGTCCGCATAAATCATTATCAACTGCGGACACCGAGCTCGGCAGTTGAGCTGTCATCCGAGTGGCACCTGGCTTTGTTATTTTGAAATTCGGCGAATCCATGCTAACAAGATCGGAATGAAACAGGGCAGGTGTACTGAGGCAAAACAAAACGAATCGATCTGGCCGTCATAGGGTTCTATAGAAGGTAAATCATCATCGGACAACAAATGACTCGTTTCTATGCCTTGGCCAGCATGTGTATGCATTGACAGCAGCCCCTCATGGTCGAATATCGGAATCGGCACGGTGGTGAGAAGCTTGTTTCTGAAGTCGCCGGATTTAACGCACACGCATGCCCCACACGACGCCGACGATATGAATTCAAGCCTAGATAAGGTCTAAATGAGGCCACATTCAACAGCCATATGAGCTTTCCGCTTAATAAATTGCGAGAGATTGGCTGGAATGGAAACGGAATTGGTCGGTCACCTCGCCGGCGATATGCCGGCGTCTTGGTGGAGGCCCGGTCTCTATGAGCGTGGATTATGCTGACGTAAAGACTTACTAATAGAGGATGTGCCAGCTCTGTCGACTCAACGCCTTTAGTCGCTCATCACTACTTTTTATCTCACAACCCCAGTTGCTCAATTCTAACCATTGGGAGGTAGTACATTCTCCCTGTCCAAACCGCACTCCGTACCACACGCGCCCATCCCATCTTTCTCTATCCCTTGTTGCAAGGGACACATCTAATTGCTCAACGTTCGGAGTGGTATTCATATCTACTTGTTAGCCTAGCGGCTCGACGGCCTCCAATTTCCCCTTTGATGAGAAATGCGTTGAAGTTAAGGCAAGATTGTTAAGTGGTGAATACCATTTACAAGGTCTCCTCTGCAACCAAAGGCAATCAAAGCTTGCTCGAGTTCATGCGACAATCGAAACTAAAGCCCTAGAATTCATGCGTGACACAGCATTGTGGGCACAGCAGACCCAAGTTCCAACTTCCGGTCTTTGCACTGCGATATACCACCTACTTACGACTTCTAGGTAGGTCCAATAAGCCCATGGAATGTCCCGGTTAGGACTCATAGCTTAATCAATAATAGGAACGCTAGCCACCAATCTGGATTTTCGTATACATGGTCTTCTCCTTCTTGACCGTGTCACGTCTTCTACGACATGCAACATATCGGGTGACGCACGCCAAAAGATCATGATCCCAGTGACGAAGCGGGCAAGGCGTTCCATCGAACTACAGAGCGGGACCGCCATAGATGTGGGTAAACACCTTTTTTAAGCAAAGGTTTGACCCAGCCAAGCCTTTAGCCTGCTCACTACTATCGAACCGCTTTTAATACAAAGACTTTTAGCGTCGACGTACACAAAACCGTATGGCCCAGCGTGCATACCGACAACGCAAGGAATTGGCCATCGAAACCCTCAAACAGAGAATTTCAAAGCTCGAGCAATTAAATGAGAAGATCGGGCAGGAATTCATCAACCTTACCGATCTTATCCTGCGGCAGGAGTGTTTCAAGGATTCTCCAGAAATTGCGGAACATATAAAACAGACTACCCTTAACATGCTTCGCAGCGCTCGCGGTGCTGAAGAAGAGAGCCCGGGAGACTCAGATAAGGAGCACGCTCATCCAGCGGATGGAGTGGAAGGGAATTCCTCAACCTCCATATCACAGACTACCTTAGATTCTCATCCACACCGGCCTCCCTCTCGCTACGCTTCTGCTTCAATAGGCCCCGAGAGAATCGGCGGGAAGGACTTCTCCGTTTACGATTACACAGTACAGCCGAGTTATGCTACCTCGCTTGATCCGACAATAACTTCACGGGCTAACTCCCTTACTCCGTCTCCTTCACAAAATGCAAGTTCATCCTTTTCTGCACCTGATGCCCAGACAGAGTATTACCTTACAAACTATATTCTTGCGGGATCATTATATATATCCTCTCTATAGCTACTTAGGTTATATAAAGCATATAAAACATATCTAGCCGCTATCGATATAGGGCGTCCTCAGAGGCGGGATTCTTACTACCCAGATTGACATGGTAAGATTTAAAAGTGACTTAAATACAGCGCATGTTAACCTTCTTGCCAATCAACTGGAAGCTTGATCAATGCCTTAGCCAGCCCCATCAATAGAGCAGACACCCGCATGAGACAGTTAGAAACTATCGCAGGTAAGAAAAACAAATGTTACAGTAGATATAGACCGACTTACCGCCTGTAGGTTGGAGCCTTTGATAATTCAACAAGGCAATGGACTGATCGTATGACATTATTTGTCAGCATAACAGTTTGCCTGGGACGAACACCTGCAGTACGGCCTAAGAATAGCTACAGTTCTCTTCAAGCGTCTCTGATTCTTGAAGATCAATAATGAGATATTTGACCAGTCATTAGCCTCGGACAGACGCCTTCTGAGCGGGCAGCCACCAACTGCACACTTGGCGTACATGACCGTTCGCATTGGCAAAACAAATATCCGGGAATTCTCGTGTTCAGAAAATCAGGGCAAGTCCCAGCTTCATCGTCAGAGATAAGCCATCACTGACGCGGGCCAGGTTGGACTGTGGGTTGACAAGGGGCCTAGGGCCGCCCTTAGCATCAGACGAAAGGGCTACTGCAAGGTAGTTTAAAAGGGGAGTTATCTGCTGAAGCAGACGAAAAAAGGACATCAACACCAGCATCACTGTGACGGAACGAAACCTTCCTATGTGAGAGTGGCGATGAGATATTACTTTCTGTGGTATATTATTATTCTTTTGATGACCCTTTCTTCAAATGGACTGTTCATTTGACCTATTGCTGCAAAACTCCTCTATTCCCAGGCTTACGGAGTCGCAAGTCTGTCCCTTTCGAGCGTTTACCACATTTTTTAGCTGCAAACTGACTTTTCAAGCCTTGCCACCTTCTGCAGCTCGAGACCCTTGGATAAAGCCTGTAATTAGACGCTTCTCTGGCTATCTTGAAGCCCTTGGACTGTCTACCTCAAAGGCGGTCGTACTACAAGCTGCCGCTGTCTACTCAGCTGGAGTAAGCCAGACACCTTCCTCTGCGACTCGCCTCCATCTCCCGTGGAAGCTAGCTATCCAATTGGGGTGTGATTATTCCCGTCCGCTGTGGTCGTTTCATCACATCAATAGAGGGATGTATGTGCCGATGCTTGGACATGTTAATTAACTTATAGGTTGGCCATTTATGTCTAACATCTTGCAAGCCAGTCAACATTTTCTGTTGACACCTCTTTAATTGTGTGACAAAACTGAGCCAGACGAGAAATCATGGTCGTTCAAAGCCAAGGGAGTTCTTAATGGGGACCAGCACGCGATGTAGTTGACCAGTTCAAACATATTTGCACCTTCTTCTTCCATCCCAAGATGCTTCCAGCGGCATCACGACTTGTTCTTTCTAAATACTCTCCCGACGACCCGATAATATCGGTCAATTGCACGAAGGTAACCTACAGCACGTGGGCATGATTGGCGTAAGCCTCTCTAGGTTCCCATACTGTAACCCACTCCCTATAATGCGGCAGCCATGACGGGACTCCTTCGCGGTAGGCCACGCTTCATCCTCGCCCACTACCTTGTAGTAAAGAACTTCTCTGTCATGTTTAAATATACGGTTCCCAAGAGATTCATCGTGATCTCGTCCTATTACCTGACACTTTACGACCTCGATGTTTGGACACTGAGCCTTGGATCACTAAATTACTGAAGGGAAGAGAAACATTTGGCTTGACTTCCGCATCGGCCGGTATTACCGCCCCATAAGTAGATACGTGCCACTCTCAGTTGCAGACATGATTGGCGAGGGGCGCTGGGACCTGACTCGGAGCACCATACAATTCAGAGCAGAAGACATTAGAGGATTTGCTTTGTTATTCCCTGTAGTGAGCCCTATCTATAACTTATGTTCTCATCTTTCCTTTGTGGTTATGGCGAATGCTAATGTTCATCGCACAGAATAATGCCCCTCCGTCTTACCAAAATGCCCTTGGCAGCACACTCCTGTCTATCTACGAAGAGCTAGAAGGAAACACGACTGATAGTGGCCAATTTTCCATCGAATGCACGTTTCAACGTCAATACTGTTCATCAATATTCATAACATACAAAGAATACGTTTCCTTATGAACCATTCAATCAATATTTACTTCCCAGTCTCTCATCTGTGACACATTTGCCTTCATACAGCAGGTTATCCTCAAAAGTCCAGCCACAACAGTATCACGTCCATTTTTATTCTACTTCACCTTTCGCTGATACTCGCTTCATATGATGGCTGTGCTCCGGAATTACTCCTCTCCCTGTAATGTTGAATTACCCGGAAACCCGCACATTTCTAAGAATGAGATTAAAGCCTCCCTTAAATGGATTGTATGCATCAGCAAAGAAGCCAGTTCTAGCATTGTACGCTGCAATTGGATTTACAGCAACAATGAAGTATCAACAGAGACTTTCGCCTGTAGGTAATACTTCTGCAAAGTCGACGCGCAATGTGTTTCTCCTGCCACCGATGAAGGTATTAAGCTGTATATTATTTGCTTAGCGGTTACTCCTGGCAACAGGGCTGCTGCTTGGTTTACCAATCGAGGTTACCACCTCGACTGGGTTTGCATCATTCCTTGTCTTGAGAGTTGAAATCTGTTCAATAATGAGTCTCTTACTTCTAACTTGGAAATTGTGAGAATTTCTCTGGTTTTAGCTGTCGAGGGTGATGTTGAACAAATGTTTAAGTTAGGCGGAGTTGGCGCTTCTAAATGCCTACATTTCAGGTGAAGCTTGCAAAGTTAAAGAAATGGAGGTCAAGCTGGGTCCGTACACTACCCTAGAGAATGGTACACAGCAACCAAGCGATAGCGATAGCGGTGATCACAAAGGTCTTTCCCCTACATTAGCCTTAGTTACGGTTGTACGGAGACTTTTTAATCTCTCAAGACAGTGAAGCGACCGAAAGGTGAAACCTTGGCGGACGGTGATCCAGAAACGAGACTTCATAGTGCGAGAGATCTCCAAAAAGCTTGAAATGACGTACGGCTGCAGTTGTGTCGAGAAGCACGTGTTGACAGCACACTGATTCCAAGCCAGAATACGCCGTAGTAGAGCACTTGTCCAGATATACTCGATGCGATCCTAACTACCTGGCGCCCCCGTCAAAAGGTCCATCTGAACATTAGGCATGTGTCCCGACCGAAGGTTTGACCGTCATCTAATGAGGATGTGAAGCACACACCCTTTCTAGCAACTTTGTTGTTTATGTCAAGATTCTGAAGCCAGCAGCAATACGAGGTAAGAACTGACAAGTAACTCATTGGTGACATCGCCTTTCAATAGACCAAAATTTCTCGTAGCAGGGCTCATAGTTTTACTGGTTTCTTATTATTCAACATCGAGAAAACAGGTCAAGTCTGGGTGCTTAGGAAAATGGGAAAGGAGGATTCAAAGAGTGACAAGAGTTAAAAAATAATTATTGTGATACTTCCATGGCTTAGAGCTATGAGGCATACCACGAACGTACAATTGGATATTCAGTGACTTGCTTTCCTTCTTTGCATTCACACTACATCTGCTCCAGGTTCCCATTTGTTTCTAAATAACTCGAAACATATTAGACTTAACCCCCCTCTTTAATCCTACAGCTTTACCATCCTCAAATTCAACCCCAGCACCACCCCCTTCCCCCGATATCATCTCTAACTTCTCGCGAAGCTCCTCATCTAGCTCTGTGCTAGTCTTTTTATGTTGAGGGGTAGGCATGCCAGTGTCAATAGTAGATGTCTTTGCCCCATGCGGTGCGTTGCCTGTCGCATTCCGAGTGCTCGACTCTGGTGATTCGTTGCCTGCGATGTTTGGCGGTGATGACAAGTTTGGGGAAACAGTTGTATGAAAACGTCTCGCGCGAGAACATGTCTGGGTGACGGAGTATGCTATGGCACGCTTCATGTTTTTTTCGACGACTGAGCCTTGAATGGAATGGCGGATAGTACAAGCAATGATGCAATAAAGTGATGAGTTAAGGGCCGGAGTGGCACGCTACAGTCGACTTTATCTTGCTACCTGGTTATGTCATGAATGCATCATGGGAGGCGACTGATCGAAAGCAGTAAATGCAGTTGTGCGTCAGTATTCCGTCATCGAGCCATCTGGGCTCGGCATTTTTGGATGCTATTAGTTCACAGTACCACAGCCCTGGTACCGAGTACAAGAGCAGTGGTTTGCGTCATTTTTGCATGTGCGACCGATTTTAGCCTATCTAATCAAGCGTGTCACGTTAATTCTTCGGCATGAGGCCAGCCTCAAAAGGTCATCGTCACTTTTCTCCTGCGAGTTGTTCTTGTATTCCTTATTGCGTCAAACTGGAAGGCACGACTGAAGCAGACGAGACACCAAACTCCGCTGATCTAGTACAAAAGTGGATTGGCATCTCATTTAAATAGGCGATGACGTATGCATATGGCTTTACAAAGTGCCTTGACCATTATAATAAGGGAACGATTATCTTCGGCCTGCTCCTGCTCTGAGTTCCGTGTTATCTCTTTCATCATCCATGGTGTTCATTTATTTCGGAGTCCAAAAATGGCTGAGTCATGTTCAAGCGCAGATGAACAACCGGGATCGATGCCATCCCACAGGTCATCGACGACGGCAATCCCGCCGTTTTCAAACCTAAATGGTTTGTTCTCGACGATACGAACATTAATTTGATTAACTTTGCTAGCATTGTTGGCGCGCTCATTTTCGGTCTGCTCTTCAATGTTCATATCCAGCTGGCAGCATCTGCAGTAGTCTCCATTATCCTTCCCTTGCGTTTACTTTTCCCTAAACTAAAGCCGCCAGCCGGGCTCGTCCTTACAACTGGAGCGTCAAGCGGCATCGACGCCGAACTCTGCTGTATTTTCGCTGCGAAAGGACACGATGTGATCTTAGTCGGTCGGAATGACGGAGAACTTCAAGCTTCTAAAAACACCAACAAAACACCGATTGAGGAAGAAGCTGGCCTACTTGACTTTGCCACGTGCCTCCCGAGGCGATACCAGTTTGGGCCGGGCGAGCCACTGGTGCAGCACTGGAGAGGGTGTTTGTAGCGGGCTTAGGCCTTAGGATAGGAGGCCAGATATTAATCTTACACCTACATGACCCCTACCAGCGACTCTATAGTCATTGAACTGCGCCCCTCACTCTTCTCAATAGGCATCTCACAGTCGGTATATAAGTGAACTATATATTAGAAGCCGCATAGTATTGAGTAGTGCTCTTTGGGATCTGAGGCAAGCTAAGAGCGAGTATGCTCCCTGTATCGTTATTTTACTAGCCTCACTAAAGTTATTGCGATTACCTGCCTCTCCCTGAAGAAACTGGGACGGGGTCGCAACGGCCTGTGAGGGGATTCGAGTTTGAATAGGAGTCTTCGGTACAGAGGGTGATCGCGTCGATCGTCCGGTGTGTTGGGGATCGGTCGAGGTCAACTGGACAGGCGGGTGCAGGAGATCGCTAGGAGAACGCCCGTGGCGGTTGGTCCTAAGAACATCGTTGAAGGCTGGATTCCGATATTCAACGGATCTAGTGGCAGCATGACAGGGTCGCAAATGAGGAGCCGACCGAGGTCCAGCTGGAGGAGTCAACCCGAGCTGCGCAAACCGACTTCGCTAAACTCGTAGGGTTGAGAGCGCATCGGGCTTAATGAACCGGCGACTGATCACCTTCTCTTCTAAGGCCAAAATCAAGGCATCGGATGGAGACGTATGGGAATGGCTTAAAAAAAACTAGGTTGCTGTGAGGATCCCTTGGGAGTTGGCTCCGGAACCGGGCTAGGCGTCGAAGGGATTTCCGTGAATACTAGGGTTAATCGTGGCAAGAAAAGATCCAAGGTGAAGTAGAGAGATATCAAGGTCAATTCTAGTGTCTATATGGGATCAGGTCTTTCATGCAATGGGTCCGCTGAATTCTCCTTCGCTGTCCTCCAGAATGTTGGAGCATGCCATTTAGACAAGGTTAGGGCACCTGATGCAAAGAACAGTCTGTGCAAGTTCAGCTGGAATCTCTTGACTAAAATGGTAGTTAGTATTGTTTGTTTTATCAATCTTGGTGGTGAAGGAAAGGGTTTACGTACGGAGCACCGGCTTTGACAGTGAGGAAGAAGTTGCCCGCAAAACATCCACTGACGGGGTCGAAGCCGTCGAAAACGTCACACTGGGCAAGCCCAACACCTTCGTCAATGACAATGATGTTAATGCCTTGGTTTTCAGACAGAGGGTTCACAGGCGTGTCGTCGGAATTGGCGCCGGAGTTGAACAGGTTTAGCGTAGAACCGTCGGTGTAGATGACTCGTCCGATCTGGGGACGGACGCCGTCGTTTCCGTTGATGTTGCCATCGCCACCATTTCCATTGTCGTCACCCTGGTTGTCTTGAGAGGTGATGACGATGCACTCATCAAAGATGGGTGTGCTAGTAGAGAAGATGCTCACTGCGTTGGGCTGATCAGAGGCAGATCCGAAACCACCAAAGAGGTTGAGCTCCACGCCAACAGTGACATCAAGTTCCAGGCCAGCGATAGCATTCTCATCACCGCAGATGCCGCCATCACTGGAAGCCTGGGCAGACAGTGTAGCGTCGAGCTTGGGGGCAGCGAGGCCGAGGCCAGCAACGAGACCCTTGCCGAAGACGGTGGCAGCAATGTCGAAGGTGACAACAGGGCCCAAACTGGCAGTGACCTGGACCGAGGCGCTGATGGTAGGACCAATCTTATTAAACTGTGGGTTGATCGCGTCCGAGTTACCTCCAACTCGGAGAGTCGTGCCGTCAGGGATGACCATGGCAACACCAAAGTCGGCCGTTACCTCACCAGAAATGGATGAGAGGCCAGCGACGGCATCGACATTGACCTCGGGGCCAAAGGTGGCAACTCCAGCAATGGCAATGGGAGTTAGAGGGAGGTTCAGGATTCTGATGGAGGCGATATCGACGGGCTGCGTGAGTTCCCCAGAAACCGTGACTCCAAGGCCGAAGCTAGCACCGAGTCCGTTTCGAGCAATGATGGAACCGGTCAAGCCACTGAAGAGGCCAATCTCAAAATCAAAGTCGATGGATCCAGTGGTAGCGCAGTGGGCACAGTCAACGCTCAGCGACACACCGCCAATGTCCTGAGAGAACAAGTTCGCGTTGAACTCGTTGGCGATGTTGACAGAGCCGCTGCTGCCAATGCGCTTCGACAAGCTCTCGTCGTCATCGTCAGCAAAGGCATTAGATCTGACTCTGAGAGTGTAGTCTTCGACAAGGTCTTCCCAGGTGGTTGCGTCACCGTACAGAGTAGCGACAGGGGCAGAGTCATCGTAGTCGACACTAGAAATGGCGTACTGCTTTCGGCCATCGGGGCCACCGCATTTGCCTCCGTCGACGACCAGGATGATGGTGTTCTCGCTTTGCTCACCCACCCATGTCCAATCAGATTTGGCGGATTCCTTGGCCGCCTCATCCTTGAAGGTCATGGTGAGCTTTCCAGACTTGGTGCAATCCAATGCTTGGATGTTGTCGCCCATGCGGGCAACATTGAGCATCTTGTGGTTGTCACCGGCAGTGCAGGTCAGGTTCGCAACGGTGTCTTGTTTTTATTAGTATTTTGTGGCAGAAAAGGGTTCCTTGTGATCTCCTTACTTCCGTTGGACCAGTAAAAGGTGTCCCAGTCATACAGCTCGGCATTCGGATCAGAGCCGATGCCAGCCCAATTAGACATGGGATCGAGGACAGTCGTGGCTTTGTCACGAGCCACAAGGGGTAAATCGGCCCCCTGAAGTGGGTGGGCAGTGGAGACGGCGGCGAGGCTGATGAGGCCAACCAGCGAGACCACCGCGGGTGCAAAGGATGTAGCAAACATGGTTGCAAAAGACTAATGTATAGACCAGAAGAGGGAAACGAAGTATGTACTAAAGGGAAACCTGAGACTTGAGAGACTAGGAAAACGAGCCAGATGAGGTTGGGTGATCTGTTAAAGAAGCCATAATGGAAAGGATGTTGAAGATATTATATAGGCACTTGCAGCCGACACTCAAAGTTGGCTTATACTAGACGATGGCAAAAACGCTCTAGATTTGGTCGGGTAGTATCAATTCCGTGAGTAGCGAGTAGTGAGAGCTAACTGTCTGACATCAACTTGCCCCAAATGGCGAGGCGGTGCTAGTAAGCGGGAGAGAGGGGCTGCCACGCTGTGGCTGACAGGGCCTTCAACGGCGGATTTCCATGATGTGATTGGACGCCTTATGAAGAAACGATAAGTTTGGGGGCGCTGTGGTGCAAATGAGGAGGAAAATTTGGCAGTCCTTCAGGCGAAGCATGGAGGAGCTTGCATCCGGGGGACCCGACTAGCTGGATTGCCCCGAAGATCGCGGCCGAAAGGAAACAACACTTGTTCATGTCGGTGAAATAACACCCTTGCGATGCAAAACTTAAATTTAGAAATACAAGTTTTGTAGTATTCCGGCTTCTTAAAATTGCGCAGTATCCTCACACAGTTTAAGCCGATGAAGAGAACTGAGATCAACCCGGCTCCTTGTGGCGACTGCCAGGGCTCAC
The DNA here is from genome assembly GCA_020744375.1 of Dactylonectria estremocensis. NCBI lineage: Eukaryota > Fungi > Ascomycota > Sordariomycetes > Hypocreales > Nectriaceae > Dactylonectria > Dactylonectria estremocensis. Next base: position 1,445,251 of record JAGMUU010000014.1, on the reverse strand, counting down.
AACTTGGAAAGACCGGATAAAGACTAGTTACTCCGTAGATCAGTATGTAAAATTTCAACCTTGTGATGGAATACTACAAGAATTGCAAATCCGGAAGAGCGCGTCAGCTGACGGTGAACGCCTACAGATACTTGGCGATGTCTAAGCCTCGACAACCCGCTTCTGACATTGGCCGCCCTGGCGGCGTCTGACATTCCGACTAAGCCATTCTGGAACTTTTTGGTTAGCGTTTCTCATTTATCCATCTGTCAGAAAGAATGCTACTCACTCAATCGGCATGTCGGCACAAGGAGGCCGCACCGGTCTTGGCAAACTCATTTCATGCACCCGGCCACGACAGAAGCATGACGGGATGCTTAATTAGCAAGCTATTCTACATTATTAACCTCTATGTCACACACTGGAATTTTCGGGATGCTTATAAATAACACCGTGTGGAAGAGAACTACCACGTGCTGCTGCCAGAGACATTTAAAATGCTGACCAACGTTGCCATGCGATTCCGTCAATGGTCCCTTCCACTAAAATTTGGCAGGGGTATCTGCAACGCTCCCCATAGAGCCGACATTCACAGCCGTCAGCTCTAAACATAGCCCTGATTTCTGGCCCTGGATCTTTTGTTCATATGCATATTTTTGTGCTGTAGCTGATACTACATGTGACCTTTGCTGGGGTCGTCGAGGGAGAAGGTTGGCACTTCCCACTGCCGAGCCGAGGGTTCAGACGAAAAATGGGGGAGCTGGGAGACAGCGGCCGACAGACCGATTCAAGGGGGATGCTCGGTCAGCCAGTAGGCAAGAGGAATCAGACGGGCATGAAACAACGCAGAATAATCTAAAAATAACCATGCATACGGTCTTAGCATGCATGGAAGACAAAAGGTTCATTTGCGTTTGGTCGTTGCTAAATCAAAAACACAACATCAAAACCATTGCAAACTCCCTCCTGGTGATACTAAATCCATTTAGTCAAGGATAGGTTGAACGAAGTGCGCAAGTATAGGGTTGACTAGTGTTTTTGTGGGTTAATGCCGGGGTGAAACAAATGATTGACCTGAAGGCTTTTTGTCATCAAGACCAATGACCACGGAGCCGGCAGAAAGCCGCCTTGGCAAATTTCCACAAATGTTTTGAACTCTCCGAGTAGACAAGCTAAATTTGTTTAAGAGCCTAAACTACTACACTACCCATCATCTCGGCTCTAAATCAAGAGTTGGGCAAAGTCGTCGCTTTTTATTCACACAGCTTGACGATTATTCAACTTCCCGGCAACTCAATGAGAACAAGCAGCGTGAAGTCGAAGGATCACAACATAAGGTACTTCTCACAAGCGACCATCTCTCTAGCTGGTCGTTGATGCCCCAAGTCCTCTAGTAATGCCTGAATGTCCAAGCTTGAGCCAAGTATTTGATTCACATATTTTCTGAACAAACCTAGAATTATAACCATGGCAATTTTCTCATCAATGCACCCTTGACTTCCGGTGAACCTTTTCGTCCCAGCATATATCTACCGCTTCGAAGAAATTGGCATAGCCCTTCTCGGACAGGTGTCCAATGAAGTTCACCTTAACCCTGTGATCGAAAGTAATGGACTTCCAATAGTTGATTCGACTTTCTGTTGCCAGGGTTTTCCCCTTCCTCTGTAATCTCGATTTCAACCAGGGGGAAGCCAAGTTCCGGCTCCCCGGGCAGAATGGAGGGCTTGGATTTGTATTCGTACGCGATACCATGTGTCTTGGTCTTGACTCCCTTCTTGTTGCATCCCTTGCGACCATATGTCAATATAGGTCTATTTAAAATAAGCATCTACGCAGTCCACGTATCGTCTAGTCTGTGAAGACGTACACACAGGTTGAGTAGCCTAAATCACTTGAAATAATAATGAAAGCTCAAAATCCAACGTGGAAATCAGGCCCATACCGATCGTTTAGTGTTTGTATCTCCGAGATCGTCCCTCCTGCACATGCGCGGGCCCGGGTCGGGTCAGACCACAGGATTCTGAATACCTTCAATGAACAGAGTCAGAAAATGGCACACCTAGCATACAATCTAGGGCATACTTCACCGGACTTGAAATAGCGGGCATCATGGCGCCGAAATCCTACAATGGAGCTCAGTCTCAACGAATCAAAACCATTGACCTTACTTACGTGGATCAACAATCTCAGGCACCCCACTTGTCCCTCGAATATCTGCAATAGATTTGGTGTCCTGAGTGATCTTCCGAAAGAGGCTAGAAAGAAATTCGAGATACGCACATTCCCAATCGCAGGTAAAGCCACCCATGCGCATACTCACCTGACGTACCGTCCATGACTTAAACCTCATAAGCCTGTAGCCATTCGGATTCATTCTGAGTGGGTGATGTGGATTTTGTGAGCTCCAGAAACTCCAAGGCACACGTTCCATTTTGGAGGGCAATTAGTTCTGCCGGGAGAGACGTAACACATCGATATCGTTGCCGCAGGATCAGGTCGACGACCCTGTCGTGGCCGTTCGAAACCGCCCAACTCAGAGGTGTAAAGCCATCCAAGTCCATGGAGTTGGGATTGCCCCAATGTTCAAGTAGAAGCCTTGTTGTGGCCTCATAGCCTCGGATGCTACGTAGGACAAAGGTGTGCGCCGATACCGATCAGCTCTGTTAGTGAGTGCTTTTGCAGTGAGCAATGACTCTGCCACCGCAGTATGTTCTACTGCCCATGACAAGGCTGTACGACCCGTATTGTCTGCAGTATTTGGCTCGGCCCCTGCGTCCAGCAGAAGCTTGACGACGATTTCGAAACCATTTCGCGCTGCCCACGATAATGGAGATCGGCCATTCTCATCAGACAACTCGAAGTTTGCGCCAATATCCAAAAGAATTCGGGCAAGACGATGGTTTCCCTCTGCAGCAGCCCAAGACAATGGTGTCCGGCCATGGTGATCGGTTTCATCTGTATTGGCGCCTTGTCAAGGAGGAACTCCACCGTCGGCTCGTGACTGTTGCGAACAGCTAACAGAAGCAGAGTGAAACCATTACAGTCCGGCTTGTCGATGGTGGCATTACTTCCCACTAAGAGTTTGACAATATCCAGATGGCCTTTCATCGCCGCCCAGGATATTGCTGGCGTGCCTGTAGTATCGCAGAGGTTTGGACCATGAGCATCGATCAACCTCTGAACGGGCTCTTCGAGGCCGAAATATGACGCCAAGTGTATACCCTCCATACGCCGTGGAAAGAGTTGGCTGTAGCCCGCGTACGGCCTCGTGCGACTAGCCACTCCATTGCCACAAAAGAGGCCTTGGCTCATCGTTTCGATCTTATTAGGGCCCGCTAATAGCTGTAGAATGCTTTCAAAAAGTATTGAAGGACTGGCGTTTCGAGCATGGTGACCCCAGTTCTGTTCTGCGTAATGGTAGAGAGGGTTAGAACTCAGCCGCGTTTCGTGCTCGCTGTCAGACATGCAAGGTCTATCTAGCCCCTGGAATGACATATACTTGATACACACGATGGCAATATGCATTTCGTTCGAGAGAGATTCCTTCTGCGTACTTTTGAAATACTCTTGTGTGGTATGATGAACAAAGCGTACAATTCCACTGGCTTTGTCCTCAATGACCAAACCGGCACAAACAGAGACGAGGTCATCTCCTTGCGGGAGATTTTCCTCGTCTAGGAAGGGTTCCTCACTGTCGATTTCGACAGCAAGCGTGTGCCTCAGTTCGGAGACGGTCAGTGTACGCTTGGTATACGTAATCCAATTCAGAACCTAGCATGCCAACTCATATTGGGCTCGCGGCTGCTCCTGTATTCAATGCATAACGCCTTCATATGATTCTTCATAAGCCCCGGCACGACCGCCGGCTGGCAATTGTTTTAAACTTCTAACTTAGAGCAGTTGGCATTTAATGCTATAGCAGTTAATAAGTGTTGGATTGACCTCGGGTGGCGGAATAAGGCCCGGATAAGAACAACCCTCTGATACATCAATATCCTGTCTTAGTCATAGGGTGTGAGATTGACCCAAAAACCCCTCACACAAGAAGAGGGGCCAGAGGCAACAAGGAACATGATCAGACATCAATATCATCACCTTTTGGCTCCACTGTATTTTAATCCCTATCTGCCTGATTGAATTGACCGTATCGGATCCAACAATAAGCTAGACGGAGTCTTCCACTAATCATGCGTCAAAAGATTGTCACCGTTAAGAAACTAGCCTTTGTTAGCGCGGCCTCGGCTCCTCAGCTGCATGCATAAAGACAGCGCCGACGTAGGAGAAACTTGCATTCCATATTTCCACTCGATTGGCGACTGACTTAGAGTTACACTGTCCCATCCGCCCGGCAAATCCCGCTTTACTGAATCAATATGCCTTAGCTGCACTTTGCCAGCTACTAGAATATCCCAGCAATGTGGCTTGATCATCCTTGGTGACTTTGCAATTACAGGCGGCGCCATAGGCGTTCAATAGATGCGCCAGATTGACTGAAGGCACATCGGGCTGTCGTGTCTTAGCCCCCAATAGTGTGATGGTAACATAAAAAGGGCACATGAGCTGAGCAGGAGCTTACTGCAGCCAACTGCAAACGCTAGTTAAGCGTCGAGTAAAAGTCTGGGCCTGCGGTGGCTTTAAGACTTGCGCCAGCACTAACCACAAAGTGCAAGTTTACAATAGAACGGATTTAAGCAGGAGCTATGCAGTAAGCCACCTGGCAATATATCCTTGATTGAACTAGACAGAGGACGAGCTGAATTAGCTTATATTTAATGGAGTTTGCCTCGTGTCTTTCATATGCTTTAGCTGTGTTAAAGGCCACTGAGCAGTAGAAGTAACAGATTAAATCGGATACAAGGATATTGTTGGACAACTTAGGTGACCACTCTGATGACTCTGCAATGTGTGTGTATTATGTAGCTTCTGCTGCAGCTCCCGCCCCTTGAGGCCAGGGAGATCTAGCTCCTCCTAGCTTCCCAATATCCTAGCCTAGCTTGGGCTCGGCGAGCCCTCCCCGATTCAGCCCCAAGAGACCACCTCTTCTCACGTGACCGCCCTGCGCCTAGGTGTTCCAACATGGTCCAATTCAACATGATGAGCAATAGCAGAGGGGTGGGAGCCCCGCAGGAAAGCCGAACTTTTACAAGGGGGCTGCTGAAAGCAACCGGCAATTCTCACCCGGGCAGGAATGTGAAATTCATTTTTAGCGTCTAGACTCAATTCGTCTCTCAGGCAGTGCGCTCGCGGCGGTCTGTGCGGCAAGACATGGACGATTCGCAATCACGGTCGTTCTGGAGACATACATGTGATTTTTTATATCTCAACCGTCCGCTCCGCTTCGTTGACGACATCTGATCGAGGAGTACCTAGCTAACTATTATACGATGGCTAAAAGAGAGACCTCAAGGGGGGCCAAAGACTCGCCCGACCACATGGTCAGGGGCACTCGACCAACACGTCGCGAGCTTATTGATTGCATGGCTCTGTGCAGTTGCCTCGCCCTGCTGATATCCAGTACTCTTCTTCTTGCCAACGGGACATGCTCACATCCGCACGGGCTCTCAGCAGATTTCCCCGTCTGTGTCGGCGGTCAACTCTCGGTCCAGGCGTGGCTCGCCATTATTGGCATCGAGTTCAGCTTGACCGGCTCGGTCCTGCTCCCGCGTCTCCTCTCAACAGCGATCTCGAAATCTTTGACCTCGAAGCTGCTTGAGAAGGGTGTACTCCTCGACAAACTGCTGAACTCCCTATCGACTGCCCCTTTCCTGACCCAGCTGCTCAAGGGATGGAAGAAAATCGCCCTCTTGCGGATTGCAGTGGTTCTGGTGGCAATCCCGGTCACAGTTTTATACAAATTCTCTTTCGTGCAGGTCAAACGCCAGGATACCGTGCTAGTTCACGCAGACTGGATCGAAATGGGCTCATCGCCGGCGGTGCCGGGTGTCTTTTGCAAGATCACGGATTCCTGGTCGGGAGACGACTCGATCTTCAACAATAACTACAGAGACCTTGTTTCAGGAGGGAATAACTCGATCCTTTACCAAGGGAATTGGACTGCTAATGCCATATCCGGGCCGGCGACATTGTTAATCGGGCCGGGCATCAACGCCACATCCGTACCTCAGATGCGCAGTGGTCTCGTCAGGCGCTGCGTGCCGGCCGCCTATACGGCATTTACCATCTCGACTGCCCCCGGACCATCAACGTGGTCTAAGGCCATCGCGCCCTTCGCCAATGGTGTGCAACTGGGGGCCCCTCAATACCCTGACGCCGGATATATCAAGATCGCCAGATCCTCGGACGGCCTCCTTAAATTCCTCCCCGTTAATAACGGCACATTCAAGGACAGCGGCCCGGAATACGGCCTCAACTTCGAGTTTGTCGTAACGGTCCAGATCCAGGACTGTTGGGGCAACTTCACCTGGAACAATGCACAGGGATACCAAGTCTTCCAGATCCAAGAGCCCGTCGATACATTTTGCAACCCCCGCAATATGACCTACTTCGACTCGGATTTTCAGAACACCGCGAATTTCGCCTACTCAAAGGCAATCATTGGTGCGTATTTCTCGGGCCGTTCATTTTACACGAAGTACGATTACGCCGTTTCCTGGGACATCAAGCGCGCCATTGAGCTCTTCCTACTCGGGCTGCCGATACAGCAGGCGCCGTCGCTGCCAGCGCCGGGTTCTATGGCACTGACCAACCCCGGGCTGAAGGCGCTTTGCGACACACATGCCACGTCGTACAACGACGACGGCCGGTGCCTCTACGCTCCCTCGGAAGTTGCCGTCCTCGACGGCATCTTAGACAGTCACGGCACAGGCATGACGGTGCTGGGGATGGCACTACAGTGTTTCGTCTTGCTTCTCGCGCTTGGAACCCTGGTATATGTTCTGCGGTCGGGACTACCGATCCTGACCGAGTGGCCGGCCCAGTGGCTGGCGCTGGCTGTAGGTCTGCCTCCCATGGACGTAGCTGCCACTGTGGCTGGGACATCGATGGGCAAGAATCGTGCCCGGGGAAGCAACGAGGTGTTTCTTGCCTCAGTCTCCTCTGAAGATAAGGTTTATTTAAGGCTTACATCAAGGCGAGGTGAACTCTTTCGCGGGGCGGAACATATGTGATACTGGTGGGCGCCTCTAATCCGGCCCCCCGCGGTTGCTCCGCTCCCTAGGGGGGATCTGTCGGAAAGCTAGCGTGGCACTTGAATGACTTGATGTATGTATTTTGTTCCTGGGAGATGCCCCTGCTGTGATAGCTCAAGTATGTATATCACTGGCCGCCTTCCTGTTCAGGTTGTGCCTGGCGGAGGCTCGGCAATCGATTGGCCGAACACCCCCGCATCTAGGCTGACTGCACATTGCCATATCAAAGGCCAAGGTTGAATCGTGGCGGTGACTCCCGCCCCCGTGAATGTGCACTGTAACACAGCGTTCGTAAAAGAGGTAACAGCAACCTGATGAGTTGAGGAAAATACCGTGTTTGCACTGTGTGTAAGGGTAGAGGTGTATTGGCTATACGGAAAACCACTAACTTCTTTAAGCTGATTATCTTCACCCTGCAAAAAAAAAATCGGAAGTTCCCTTTCGATTTTCCAAGTGTCTTAATACAGTCTTAGGCCAAAAGGCTCCATACCCTCCCTATCTTGACACCAAGACTCGGCATCTATTTAGTAAATTCTGATAACAGGCTTGATACACAAAATAGTTAAGCATGAGATGGTCCTCTAGTTGCTAAAGAGTACTATGCAACTCATTGGATTTTAAACATGCCGAGTTACGATTTATTAAATGCACATAGTTTATTGTTTTGTCATTTGATTGTAAAAGCGTGGGGCTATACGAAGACTTTGGGCCCGAAACTGTAACGACCTGAACCCAATGTTAATTGTTACCGGTAGTTCCCTTACAGTATACTATTTTAGGCTTATTCTGAACAACCTAGCACTGGGGACAGCCGGTAGGGTAACCGAAACCATACCGCTGGCAGCATCCCACTCAAAGTAGCTAGGGAGTTGTGCTGGGAAAAGACACTCAACCGTAGCAGGTTTCCCCACAAGTCGCGAAAGCTGTATATGCCGCTGCGAGTCATCCAGCAGGTTTTGACTTTTCTTACTCTCAGCTCTCCAGACTGCAAGATATATGTGTTCGCCAACGTCCATCCCCAAAATCTGCCACTCAGTGTCCCATACAGGCAGCCCCAGTGGCCAGAACGGACTCGCAATCTTCAGGTCATGTCTTACGTCTTTGTATACAGACATGGCGTCACGCACCATATCGCTCTGATGCTGGGACAACTCTGCCAAAGTACCAGAAAGATGGACTCGCCCGAGCAGACTGTTGACAAGAGTAAATGCATTCAGCTCGTCGGACCAGCCCTGTTGTGGATATGCCCATGACGCGCTTTGCTCGGGACAAACAGCTGTGGGCGCAGCTGCTGCGATAGCGCAGTACAGTACTGGGTCTTCTTGGTCGCTGGTGCTCTGAAGTGGATGTGTTGCAAGCATGGCATAATCCATACGCTGGCCACCGGAACTGCAATTTTCAATGATGAGGCTAGGAAAGAGATCGAATAGCCCATTCACCCAGGCCAAGTATGCTCTGTTATGTTCCAGCAGACCATCTCCTGGAGAGGATGAGCCGACATCAGTTCCCTGCGTTATGTCGATGTTGTAGTCAAACTTGAAATAACCAACCCCGTACTCGCGCACGAGGTCGCCAATGATGTCATTCATTCGAGATGTCACAGCCGGATGCCGATAATCCAGTTGATATCTTCCATGTTCAATGATACGATGGCCATTGCGTTGGAAAAACACCTCATCTGGGAGCGTCTCTGCAACGGGGCATTTGATACCCATGACCTCTGGCTCTACCCAAAGCCCTGGAACCATGCCAGCTTCGCGGATCTTGGTCAGAGTCTTATCCAGGCCGCCTGGGAACCGTCGTTTGCTCGGCTTCCATTCCCCAACTGTCTCCCACCATCCGCTGTCGTCTGAATACCAGCCGCAATCAATGACGAAGATTTCAGAGCCAGCGTTTTTGGCGGGAGCAATTAAAGCTTCGACCTTTTCAGTTGTTGGATTTCCCATGAGACAGTTCATGTAGTCGTTGAATATGATGGAAAGTGCAGAGTTGTCCTCGTGGTAGCGTCGAATCAGTCGTCGATAGGAGTTCAGTGGTGGGAAGGCAGACTCAAAGCCTCCAGGCACCACAACAAGCGCAGCGGGAACGCTGTCGAAAAACTCCCCAGGATCAAGTCTCTTGCTCCAAGAGTGATTCTGGTCCGTTGGGCCGCTCGCGTTGAGATAGAGACTCTCTTTGTAGTCGCCAATCTCCCACTTCCAGGAGCCATTGTGCTCGATCTGCCACAGGTAGGACAAGCTCCCATCGACACGACTCAGGCCGCCCATTGGCAGGTATCCTTGAGTTGAGAAGCTACCCTGATTTGAGACGGTGAATTGGGCGCGTGAGCCTCCTTTGATCTTTGTCTGCGCGAGCCCGACGTGAGGCAGCGACCTTTGTTGCCACATAGCCTCACGGAACCAATTGTTGTGCGCGAAGTGGACGTGCCACTTGTTCCACCAATCTTTCTCCGGTACTCGAATACCACCATACACCAGTGATGAAACCGCCTGCAATGTCTGGACTTGGTGTCCATCATTAGTCACTCTGACTCGGGTTCGAAGCACAGGCAGATCGGAAAAGACAGAAAAGCGCGTCGTCACAGCCAGTTGCGTAACTGGATCGCGAGTGGTGAGCTCGAGGACGCGTTCAATGCCGGACGAATGCTCATTGTGTGAGACATAGCAAAGTCGCTGGGCAAGGTAACTCTCAATCTGCCGCTTAGACGTGCCGAATTGACTGCCTTGTCCAGGCATACGGATTTCGTTGAGGCAGAGGCCAGGCATGTCTCGTGCCGTAATTTCGTCATTACGGGCAACTTCCGGTAAGGTGGCATGTGAGATGGTGCGCAGATAGACGTGCTTTTCTTGGTCTATGTCGAGCCCAACTCGGATGCCGCCGGCCACCCAGTTGATTAGCCGTGTCGTACGAGGTTCAGTTCTGTTCATTTTGGCTTCTAAATGATTCTTTCAATGGATTGGCAAAGATTCAATGCTGAGACCCAAGAGGGCAAGGGAGAATGGTACACGACTAAAGATGCATCCCACCTTTACTCGATCTACAACGCCTTGAATAAATAGCTGTAGTGGGATAACGATAGCGCATTTAAAACCTTTAGGCTCGACTTGGCGTGCGTACGAATAAGGTGCGAGGAACCCACCTCAGACGCAAGGACAATCATTCAACATACGGCAGCGCTCATGCTTGTTTTTCATCGTTCTAATCCTCCACTTGAAAAACTGAACCGTCCGACTTTGGCATCTGGAGAGAAAGATGAGGAGCTAAACTCCGGAAATTCCGGTGGGAGGTGGAGACTCCGGTGGCGTCTCCGCTTTGACAGCCATCGAGGCGGTAACATTTTCCGCTATTCTGGGTCGAGAGCGACAATTCTCGATGCGATCCAATAAGACTACTTATCTAGACGATCATATGATGGGATTTGAGCGGGGTGAGCATGGGTTTTGTCTTAGCATAACCAAGGCATGGCCAACGACTCTTGGCTGTGATGTCCCTCGCTCAAGTGAGAGAATGACAGCGGGGACCGGGCTTGAAGTTATGATTGAACACGAAAACTCAATTGGCTGCAACGTATTCATTCTTATCAGCCTACGATGATCGGCCATGCAGCTAGAAACTCGCAACTTTGCGTCTAACCCGAAACCCAGATTTACGTGCCACACCCATGGGTTCCGGCGGGGAGCATGCCCATTCCATCACAACTTTGACAGCACCATGGAGGTTATTTTCGCGTAAGTCAAGCGTCACAACAGGTCACACTAGATGCTGAGCCAGGCCTGGCCATTGAATCAGAAGTGACCGCTGATATTCATAAACGGTCCATTTATCATATCCACACCCATAATATGAGGAGTCACCTCATTTGGCAAGGTGTTAAGTTTATCCATCTACAAACAAAGCAACGAGTAAATGGCAAGATATAGGTGTGTCGTGGTGTAGGGTAGCTCTGCCATTCAATGACGAACGATGATGCGAGCTTATTTTTATTAACACGAATGATAACTGACACGGTGTTGTTGGACACCGAAATGCAACGTGTTGATCAACTCTATTTTGAAACCGTCACCTCAAATGCAAACGCCGCTGTCGGGTCGTCGTGTTGCATCGCTAGTCTCAGCCTACCCTGAGTGACTAGTAGCTCAGTCTCGCCCAAGTCTTCAGGTCCATCAGCCTGTTTGAATCGGTCTCCGTCAATCCATCTGAATCGAAGCGTTTTGATGGTTGCTTTGCCGGCGTCAGGGAGTCCAACAATGTCGATGGCCCAGTCCCCTGATCTTGAACGAGTCCCAGCCAGGACTCGAATGACACCTCTCTCGGTCGTTGCATATACGTCCAACGCCGTGTCTGGGGTCGGTGTTGTTTTGAGGCGTTGTCCACCCATTACAGATGCATAATACTTATACACTTGATATTCGGCCAATGGCCAGTATCCTCTCCCTTGGATTTTGTATTCCTCGGTACCACTATCCGGTTTGCTGAGAAGGCCTAATGAGGCAGGTTAGCATCGCAACCAGGGAAACTACTCAAAAAGGACACTAACCAGCCAAGAAATCATGAAGCGCGCCGGCAATAGCCCAATTGCCCCTCAAGCCATGGGCATTCTCACGCTCAAGCCCAGCAATCCACCAAGCCCCAGCAGAAGGAAGCTGCTCGCCGTAAATTGCATACTCGTTGATGTTGATGTCTTGGGCAAGTTCTTGCTTGACGTGATGCGTAGACAGGAGGGCGCGAAATGAAGCAACAGCTTTGCTCATGTGCGGCGAGTCATCACCGCCTTCCATATGCCAGGACCATTGGTCAGGCAGGGTTGGTTGATCTTCAGATGTGACATGGGAGAGAAAGCTAGTCCACCACTCGTGGGTGGGAGATGGAACAGCCGACATGCAAGGCCCAGTTATGCGTACAGATGGAAGCTGTTCCCTATTCACAGGTTAGCTGGTGGTTTTGGAGTGTGATAAAAACAGACGTACCTGATGTTGTGATATGTGCGAGACCACATCGCCAGCCACTGTTCCTTCGGTCGGTTCCAAAAGAAACCGAGATCAGGTTCATTCCAGATATCAATGACCAGTCCTTCCATCATATCTGAAGACTTGACGTCTGCAAGGGTTTGTTTGACAAAGGCATCCCATCTGGTCCAATCACCGTTGTCTCCAGGATACTCAAAGTCCTCGGTCTGTCCACCATCGGCTCCCCATACAGCTGGCAACAGATAGATGAATTCTCCGCCATGCTTACGCGTTGTGCGGTAATTGCTCAGCGCAGATGCAAAGCGTGCCTGCAATTAGTGTCAGACGCGAAGTCAGAGGGCTCTCTTCATACGATTCACCTTGTAGTCTTCAACACTTCGAGCAAATCCCACGGTATTGGGGAGCTGAGATCCACCTCCGCGGCCATAGTTGAACCCAAAATCTTTGTAGAAATGATCAGGGATTTGATCCGGCTGGTCAGGTATGCCGTATAAAATCCCAGAGGCAAGATGCTTTGGAGGCCCAGTCTCAACGCTCAAATCCACCGTCGCAACTCCAGTAGCGGCTGGTTTCACCTCATCGACTGTGGAAGGCAAGCTTCGGAGCAAGGACATGTATTCTTCTACTAGCGCTGTCAGCACTGGTGTCTCTTTCGATGGAGGGTATAAGCAATATCTTACCTGGCATCTTGTCAATATGGCGATGGAACAGGAGTGTTGAACTGTGATGCCTGCTTTTGGAGGTGTAATACGACTGGTATAAGGAACCGAGAATTGTAACCAGGATTGTAACCAGGCCAGGGATGATATTATCCCCGATGGAGTGTCCGATGGGGTATCCGGTGGGAGGTCCGGTGGGATTCCCGGTGGGACGTCCAGTAGTAAACACCAAAACATTGGCTTCGGATCCACAATCTGATCTAGCTCGGAAATCATCGCCGCTATCGCAGACTCTTCGTCTCTGAACGTAGTCGACTGCCCACCCAGTTACTCTGGCCATCCAACGGTCAGACCATCTGGGGTTTCCCCATGGGGACTTGAGCCCACTAACACGGATCGACGCGCTTAAGCTGTGGATACATAAACACTCGATGAGCCACCATCAACCTCAACTTGCCTCATCCTCATTGCCTTTTTCGGGGCTTTTCTGTGCAGATGCAATCGCACATCGACCACCCATTCATCATGGCGCTCTCACCAGAAACCGAAGACAAGTCTGCCGACATCCATCATGTCGAGGCAGAAGATGGCGATATCTCCTCTCAGAAGGAATGGAGCCATATTCAAGGTCAACAAGGTGCTGACATTGACCGCAACATGACAGTGTGGCAAGCTGTCAAAATGTACCCTGGAGCCATCACTTGGTCTTTTCTCCTCTCGTCCTCCATCATCATGGAAGGCTACGACATCGTCCTCATTGGAAATCTCATGGCCCAGCCAGCCTTCCAAAAGGCCTACGGAGGCTGGTACGGCGATAAACTTGGCTATCAGATCTCCGGACCTTGGCAGTCTGGACTGGGCAATGCAACTGCAGTCGGCACCATCATTGGTGCTTTTGCTAACGGCTGGCTAACGCAAAGATTTGGATATCGAGCCACCTTGGTTGCATCTCTCGCTGCCGTCACTGGATTCATCTTCATTACATTCTTCGCCCAGAGTCTTCCCATGCTCCTTGTCGGTTCAACGCTTTGCGGTCTTCCGTGGGGCGTCTTTGCGACGATGGCTCCAGCCTACGCGTCTGAAATCTGCCCCATGGCACTTCGCGGTTACCTGGCAAACTACGTCTGTCTCTGCTGGGCATTGGGTCAGCTCCTAGCCGCTGGAGTGCTCTTCAGCTTCGAGAGTAACCCTACCCAGTGGGCCTACCGGATTCCTTTTGCTTTGCAGTGGATGTGGCCAATCCCGTTGATGATTGTCCTGTGGTTCACTCCCGAATCTCCCTACTGGCTTGCCCGACACAACCGTCTTGATGAGGCCAAAAACGTCCTGAAGCGCATCTCAGCCAAGGGATCCCGAAGCGACGAGGACCTTGACAAGCAACTTGCCATGATTGTCCACACCAACAAGATCGAGAGTGAGCATACCAAGGGAAGCAGCTATCTCGACTGCTTTAAGGGAATCAACCTCCGCCGAACCGAGATTGTTTGCCTCGTCTTTGTTGCTCAAAACACGACTGGTGTCGGTATCGGTGGCACGCCCACATATTTCTTCCTCCAAGCGGGAGTCGACTCAAGCAACGCCTTCAAGTTCGCAACTGGTGCCCTTGGTCTTGCATCAGTCGGTGTCATCATCTCTTGGGCCCTAATTTACCGCATCGGCAGGCGCACCCTGTACGTATGGGCGTGTGGGCTTTGCACTGGACTCATGCTACTGATTGGCATCCTTGCTACGATTCCTCAAACCCAGGCCGTCAGCTTTGGGCAGGCCGGTCTAGTGCTCGTATGGGAGGTCATATTCTATGCCACCATCGGCCCTGTCTGTTATGCCATCATTGGCGAGATTCCAGGTGTCAATGTTCGCAGCAAGAGTATTTGTCTTGCTCGCATTGCGTACTATATCACACAAATCCTCAACAACACGTACGGGCCTTACATGATCAACCCAACCGAGGGGGATTGGAAAGGCAAAGTCGGCTATTTTTGGGTAAGACTTCTAAGGTAGCTTATCGCCGCGCACGCGCTGACTAGTACACCAGGCCGGCTTATCACTACTGACGTTTGCTTGGGCATTTTTCCGACTTCCCGAAACGAAGGTAACGTTGTTCCCAAATGCAATACGGGCCAGACTGTCAGAATACTAACTTTTCATTCATAGGGCCGCACCTTTGAGGAGATTGACATTCTTTTTGCCAACAAGACGTCTGCGAGGAAGTTTGCAGAGACCAAAGTAGATGCATACGCTATCAATGCGGAAGATCGTATCGTCAAGGGCACCGATGTATGAATAAGCAGGCTTCGGTCATGCATAGATCCAACTAAAGATGAAACTTCGTTGAGAATGACTGTGATATCATTGTAGCATCGTAGTGCAGAATGAGTGAATGTTTCTATCCAAGGGCAAGTACCTTCAGAAGCCTTCTTTGCGATGTGATTTTTGTGCTTCGCCCACTTAGATAGACACTACAAGAAAACTAATAAAAGTGACTCTGACGAAGTCCAATGCTCAATAGGGGAACGCAAAAGGGCTGAACAGTGACAATACAGACCGTAAGAGCATGAAACGCTGGTCGAGAAAGGAGCTTGTTATCCAGTCCATTATTCTCTCAACGCCCCCGCTGACTATCCTGTAACATCAAGTCGACTCGCCATACTGTGACAATAACCCTTCAACATTAAAGTTAAAAACAGATGCTTGTCCCGAGGCAGAGCCAATCACAACTGTCGGCCCTGACACTTCCACACAATGGTCATTAACCGGTCGAAATCCCGGCGGTAACCAGAAGAACTTGATATCGTTCCACATAACCCAAGAATTCTCGTGATTGAACCAGTAACCTGATCTCCGATGAGGGACGGCCACATGAGCTAGATTTTCAACCGTCCAACAAGGCTTGTTGATAGAAAAAGGACCGAAATTGGTCAGAAGATAGCTTCTAGTGTCATCAAACTCGACACGGGAAGGGTCGAAGCCGATATACATGCGCTGGGTCGGACTCCGATCACCAATGCCCCAAAATTCCATCACTGGGCCGCTGCCCCAAGTCAAGTACCTGGAATCCTGGGAGAAAGCGACACGCTTTGCGTTTGGATGTGATGAATAAGTCACACAGTTATGCTCCTGATGCGTCTCCAGGGTGGTAGTTCGCACGATTCGCAACATGGATGATCGCAGACACAATGCAATATATTCGGAATTCGGAGAGATGCATAGCAAAAATGCTTGGTCGTCCAGATGCGTCAATTGGCGGATAAGCTCTCCAGTCTCGAGCCTCCAGATACTTAGTGTGCGCATGCGATGGTGTCCCCAGAGCTCGGAACTAGGAAACGCATCCGAAGAGGGGTTTTCTGTCAATGTCGCCACAAATGTAGAATCTGGTGAGAATTTTACATCGCATATAGGATCTTTGTCAATGATCTGAAACTTGCGATATTTGGCGGATTGGTCCACGCCTTGAAACTCACCCTGGAAGATATCTGCTTGCAAGTCGAAAATACACAGGGTGTTCCCATGTGTTGAGATATACCGACCGTCCGGAGAAAAGGTGGCAGTAGTCCCACGGGAGATCGTGCACTCAAAGACGCATTGACCAGTGTCTACTCGCCATAAGAAAAGGTGCCTGGAAGAGCATCCAGACAAGAATGTTGAGTTCAGGCAGAATTGAAGTGATCGTGTGACATATGGCTTTGTAGGAAATCGATGAATGCAGTGGCCTGTCTTTGCTTCCCAGACTTGCGCGTCCCCTCTCTCAGTGCAGGAAGCTATGTAGGTGCCGTCGGGGGACAAGATAACCGACTGAACAGGATCATATCTTTCAGTTGACTGAGCAGCACCGTTGCTCAAGTCAGCTCGCCAAATGCGGATGGTTCTGTCATCCGATGCTGACGCGAACAAATTCATATCCGATGAGAATGACATTGCCGTCACTGTGTCGGTATGGCCTTCAAGTAGGTGAAGGCATTCTCCCGTGTCGACGCTCCATATCATGGCAGTGTTGTCTTCAGAAAAAGACCCGAGCAAGGTCCCATCGAGCGAGAAATGAGTTCCACGGACAGTTCCTTCATGGCCCTGCAATGTATGAACCGTGTCCCCTGTCTCTAAATGCAGAATCTCCACAACAGTCGGGCTGCTTTCGAGGATACCAGCCATCATGAATGACGAGTTGTCAACAAAGCTGAATGACATTCCGTCGGGCAGGAATACCTTGGTAAGGTCAGATTCTTTGCTCTGTTCACGAAGACAAATGCCAGTTTCCACATTCCACAGGGCGTAGCAACCAGTGCCTTTTGCCACTATACCAAGGGTTTGAGAGTCGGATGAGAAATGCAGCGAAACCCGCGCAGCGTTAGAGGCACCTGGTGTACCCCTTGTCCTTTTTGCCATGGCTTCGACTCCAGTGGATTCAACCTCTTGGACGCATTGGAGTGTATCCAAGCGTATGATCCGGACGGTTTCAGGATCATAGTTGTCTGAGGCGAATGTCACGTACTTTGAATCCGGGGAAAACTGGATCCCATCCCATGAGTAGTCCCAAGATAGTAAGAACTTCTTCAGAAGATCGCCTGTATCTCCACGGTATAGACATAATTCCCCATTGACACATGCCGTAGCTATCAGGGCCGAGTCGGGGGAGAACTTGACAACTTGGACTTTCGCCCTGGGACCTTGGTCAAGTTCTCTGGTAAATTCGCCCGTTTCAATCTGGAAAACTTGAACAGCTGTATTGTCAGCGGCAGATGCGATGAAAGAGCCGTTGGCAGAAAATGCAATGGAATTGATCCCTCTTTGTTTGACCTCCAGAACCTGCTGGCATTGGTCCCATGTCGGTCTCGCTGCAGAGGCAAGCGGCATCCATTTGGGCCTCTTGTCCCAGAGAATTTGACGGATCATACTACTTTCGGGAGTGAAGGTAAGCAGCGAAGAGTAGAGCTGAAGAGGTGACGAGTCGATCATGACCAAATTGGTCTGAATGAACCGGCCGCCCTCTTTCAGAAGTTCACTAAGCATTCCATGCTCGCTGTCCTAAACTGCTATCAGCACCAGCTCATCGACGAGAATGATCTGTTCATACCTGCATGAATGACTCTAGCGTCTTGATAACGTGAAGTCCCTCGGATGTTCGTCCTATGAGGCTAAGAACTTCCAGCCAGTGGAGGAAATGCTGAGATAGAAAGTCAAAAACCTCCTGGTCGCTGCAAGCCTGCTCCCCGGCATTTTGCAAATGATCAGCCCAATGGCGACAAGCATACTGTAGTTCCGCTGGGAGGCAGGAAGCAATTCGCTGTGGCGACACCTCGGAGCGATCGATTCCAGGCAGCTTAAGATCGCATAAATCTTCTTTCAAGGAGTTGCTCAACAGGCGAATACAACTCGCTGCGATCATCCCATGAGTCTTCTTCTCGTCCACCCAGTATGGATTGGTCCCTTGCTTTTCTGGGTCGATTAGGAAATCTCTGAAAGATAGATGAAGCAATCTAACGGGTGAGTTTGCGGATTTCGGAACTTCCAGCACCGAGTGAAGCATATCTAGCCTAACATCAATTCTATCCCTCTCTATATCTAGCAGTCGCGCGAGAGATAGAACTGGCAGCGGTGATTGGAGAACCACAATGGTTCCAACTATGTGCCGAAAGTCTTTGAGGACTCTGTCCTGTTCGCGCGCTGAGAGACCCCTCACCTGCTGCTCCAGAGGTGGCAGATACGTCGCCTCCATCTTCGACTCTTGACTTCTTGTTTTGTACGCTAGAATCTGCTGGAGCTGCTGATTTGGGTTGCCACAGGTTCGGTCAGAAAGGAAACGACAGATCGTTGCTGCAAAAATAAAGAGTGGCACTGCCATCTGGACGAGGACCCCAATGTCGTTCGGACCAGGCCAGTTGCGGGATAACTTTCTGTCCTCTGGAACCGACGCGTTGTAGTCATGCCTAATCTCGGCCAGCTTTTGTTGAAAGAAGACGCCCAGATCGTGGGCCACGATAGTCTCGGGTATCTCATGAAGCACGACATTGTGATAGTTACCTTGGATTGTGTTGAAGCCCAGCCGGATAGGAAGTTCAGGACGGCTAGTTATAAGAGCCCTGATTCTCAGGTTCGAGATCGCCCTGAAACGAGAGAAAAGGTCAATCAACCGTCTGATATCTCCATCTCCGTCACACTCATCCAAAGCATCGATGATGAAAATGACGGTGCTAGTCTTGCTCAGTCGAGATTGCTGCAAAGGTTGAAGGATGAGCTTATCAAACTGGTCCCCTGCTGATTTTCCAATGATAGCTGGGTCGTTGTCGAGAGTGGCTTTGATGTAGGGAACAAGCTCGGGCTTAGAACGAATAAGTTGGGAGGCGACTGTGGTATAGAACCTCGACATGATGCCTCGATCGGCTTCGCCTCTTTTGAAGAAGAAGCTAGCGCCGAGATGGGCTCGCCTAGCGGAAGTAGCTGCAACCGTGCGAGAGATGGTCGACTTTCCAGTGCCGGCCATTCCATTCAACCAGAATATCGCCGGGGCTTGAGGATGGCTGACCCAAGCATCGATGTGTTGAAGCAACTCAACTCGGGTGTTCTCTAAGCACTTGCTGTTGTGTTCTTCAGCATGGGAATTGTAGGACGCTTCGATTACAGTGGGCAGTTTCTCGAGGATCATTCTCTGATCCACGCTAATAAGCGTATTGTCGACTTTGTCAATTTTGGTATTGACTTGATCAATCTTGTCGTCAACTTTGCCAACCTTGTCATCGACATCGAGTAAGATGGTACTATGAGAAGGTCAAATGATGCCCCTCGATTGACCCAAAACACATACGCTTGGTCCACCTGAAGCGCCCATGAAAGTCTCGCGGAGCAATTGCGAATGCCTTCGATGATGGAACGAGATTCACTACTCTGGAACGGCCATCTCAAAGCTCGAAGGCCGATGCGGGACATGACCTTGCGGCTCGAACCTGGCCGAAGGATATGCTCCACTTGAACGAGCAGGTCAAGGCTGGACTGAAGGGCGGCGCCCATTTCTCGGGAGCTTTGAAGCCTTGAGCCCGCTGGGCCATCGAGAAGATAACGGACATTTTCGGTGACTTGTCGCAGCTGGTCTACCTCATTGCATAACTGCTGAACTTCGGCGTTTGCGTGCTTGACGTCCTTGGCGTATTGCGAACACCATGATAAGACCTTGACAGATATATCGACGACGGCAATGATGTTAGCAGCGACGCCTACTACCTCCATAATGAGAGTTGAGGAGCATGGGCTGCTATTAGGATGGGACGGATGACGAAATCAACAGAAGTCGCATTGCGGCTGAAGCGATATGAGTGCGGCTGAAAGTCATTCAAACAAATAGGCGCTTTAGCCGCCGAGACGGAGGAGTCGGCCCGGCTGAGATGACTAATAGTTGAGGGATTGGCTGAACATGATGTGACGGATAACCCAGTAATTCCATACCCTATACAGAGCACAGAGTACCTCAAAGCATAACACACTACTAGAGCTTGAATTATCATCTAAAAGTAAAAGAGAAAAACTATGGTTCTACTAAAAAGGGTGGTTTACTCGTGTTAAAATTCAACAAAGTCATGATTTCTTTTGAAAACGAAATTCTTGGTCAATTTGCAAACATAAAACTTGGGAGTTGGCCTCACATCGTCGCCAGGAGACCACTCCCAGTCTTCCGCCGCAGCATGTCAGGAGTGTCTGCCGTGTGAGCAGTTCCACTAAAGGCCGGCTTTATTTTCTCCATATAGCTTCGAAGGCCTTCCGTGTTCTCATCAGAGCCCACAACAGAGACGACCACCCTCGAATCCAGCACATGTGTCTCCTCTGGTGTTTCCGGGCAGTGCAGCATCATATCCCTCATGAGTTTCGTACTGGTCAGTGAAGTATTCTCTGCAATATTGGTTGCGAGCTCAACGGCATAAGAAGCCGTCCCTTGAGGCGCAGGAAGCAGCTTGGAAAACAAGCTGCTCACAAGGGGGTCAGAGACAGCCTATGTCGCCCCAGTTGTAGCGAGATGCATAGCCTTAGACAATCCCAACAAACGCGGCAGGTAAAACGCGCTACAGCTTTCCATTGTAAGCCCGTGGCGGGCAAAAGGCATGGAAACCCTGGCATCTGTCCATGCAACACGGATGCAAGCCGAGAGGCTTACCGTCAAACCGAACCCTGCTACTGAGCCGTTCAACGCCACGATAGTGGGCTTAGTGCAGTTCGAGATTGCGACCGCCACGCGACCGCCTCTGCATCGGACATGAGTAGTATGTAAACGCGACTACGTATAAGGTGGCCAAGACGGTTTGACTTAATTACTATTCTCTGTATTTGGTGAGAGACTTCTCCGTCTCCTTATGAGCGAGCAAGCTGGAAAAGCCCACCGAGAGGTCTGCTCCAACACAAAAATACTTTCCCGCTCCGGTAAGGACAATGTCTCTGACACGCTCGTCTCGGTCGAAAAAGTGATAGGCAGCCTCGAGTTCGTTGAGCTAATTTTCATTCACCGCGTTGATTTTCTCAGGGCGATTGAAAGCAATCACGAGAACCTTGGTTGCATTTGTAGCGTTGGCAGGCACATGTAAGATTGCAATTTCCTTGTAACCGATGGTAGAGTAGGAGATCGGCGGTGCAGTGGTAGCCATGATGAATGTATAGACGGAGTGACGGGCTTGAAGGCGTGCTATGAGTCCCCCGATAATTATGTCATCGTCTCTTTTCCACCGAGGCGCCGGGCTTCACATGCTGCTTCCCTGGAGCCAACTACTGGCAGGTGACTCTTGGAAAAGGATAAGCCTCGGTTCACATCGGGTTTCATGCCATATGCTGCGTGTCACTTTTGAGACTTGGATCATCTTGTACACGACACAAGGTCAAGGTCTTCTCTCCCTGAGGCTTGCTCGGAGCGACCCACAAAGTACCGACATGGTGGATGTTGAGTGCTTTTAATCCTTGCTTTGCCTTGCCAACAAAACGTCATCGCCGTCAACCAGCTAAGCAAGCATGGGGCAATTTTATAGCATAGCCCTCTCCGGCCAGAAGTTCTTGCCAACGTTGTTGGGAACTCAACTCATCGGGCTCGGCATCTCCATGTCCCCGAGACCCACAAAGAACCGAGCTGTCAACTACGCCCGTACATCTCCCCGGCTGGTCTACTGCTGATCCAGCCAATGAAAGCTACGTAGGGATACTCATCAGGTCATTTTGGAAATATATTGACCTGTCTCCGTCTCCGTAGAATTGACCCACATTGTACCGAGAGAATCTGTTTCTCAACACACCAGCCAGACAACAAACCAACTCCATAGACAGACGAATCTGTTGAGAAAAATGAGCTCAATTCGATCGAACTTAGTGATATTTCTACCGCATTGTCTTGCTTTTTGTTCTGCTTTCTCTCAAACAGTCATACAATCCTGCTATCGGCCCATTGAGATGCGGAATGGGTGCCAGTTTGAGCATAATGGCAGACGGCGTTGAGCTGATGGCGTCTCTTCTAAACTGGAAAACAGCTTTGCTATTGTGTGCTTTAGCCAATATCAAGAACTGGCACTTCATGTGGCATGTCAGTACCTCCGATTTCACCAGCTTCTGCCGACATTCATCTTCGTGCTTAGGGCTAACCAACTGTTCCACCTGTAGATCCGGTTCCTCCGCGCCCTCATCCGACGTTTGACAGACCCCGCTCCGACAAAGCACCTCAACCCGCGTTACCTCTTCTTGCCTGCCATCAGTTCCACGCGATCTCCGCTCCTTGAGTGCGATTACAACATGCACAAGTCCAACTCCACCTACTTCACAGACATGGACATTTCTCGGGGAAACCTTAGCCTTATTCTCTTTCGCAAACTCTTCAACCCGTTCCCCGGCCCGGGCCAGTTCATGATGATCTTAGGTGCTGCTCAGTGTGTCTGGAGAAAGGAGATCTTGCCGTATCAGCCGTACGAGCTGTGGACCCGTGTCCTGTCGTGGGATGAGAAATGGATTTATCTAGTGAGCCATTTCGTCAAGCCAGGGTTTTTCCAGCCGACAGAGTATCTCATGCAATCGAACCCAAGGGTGAGTAGGAAAAGCTCCAAGAAGGAAGTTCCCAGGGATCGACAAAAAGCCGTGTATGCTTCGTCAGTGGCGAGATACGTGTTCAAGAACCAAAAGCGAACAGTCCCGCCGGAGCAGGTGCTTAGAGATTGCGGCCTGTTACCAGAGGACGAGGAGGCTTTGAAGGAAGTGGAAAGATTGAGATTGAGGTGCTTGGACGCCGCTCAGCTCAAATGCGGCTGGGATACGGTCCACGATCTCTTTGAGCCTGGTGATGCGGCTCTGGGTCGGTTCACGGATTTACTGTGGCGGTAGAACTCCTACATGATGCGAGAATTAGACTTAGAAAACTAGATATGAAATGCTGATAGACATGGCCCCCGCTTCCTGGTCCCTTGAAATACCATTGAGAGACTTGATACAGGATCATTTCTCCGGAAGCCGATGTCCCCCAATTAGCTACACGCCTCTGCAGATCAAAACCTTGCTTAAAGGGCGGCGCTGGCGGAAACAGGGCAGTTGTGTCAGTTGGTGACAGGGGTCTTAAAACTAATTGAAGGTGAGTACTCTTCAAAAAGAGCTGAAAGTTAGCTCCTAAGAGTTAGATGCAATGTCCAGGGCTCCTTATTGATATTTGACTCAAGACTATTAGGCTCTCATATTGAAGGCATGTTAAAAAGCGAAAGGTAACTCTCGCAGGTAACTTCATCGAGATTTCAACTTCGTAGAAATTTCATGCCTTTCAACTAGTTGAGGCAATTGTTCATTTCAAACAGACTTGAAGCAGGAAGGCATTTGCGATGCTTAAGTTTCTGGGGGCATCAGGCTTGGCATTGTGCCACTCTTATTTCCCCCACTGCATAATATTTTTCCTACTTGACCAAATCTGTCCTCTCTACAAGTGCTGTAAAGTCGTTATTTAAATAGACTTCGGCCGACTCGAATTTCGACTCGTGTGTTGTGGTTTATTGCACAATCCCACCCTGCCATTTGTTTGCATCTAACCAGCGGTCAAGAAGTAACGCCTCCGCTGACGCAGTTGATCCTGAGCTGCGACTTAAGCCTGATTGCTCTCGCACTGTGGCACGGGCAAGCGGAATTTTGCCCCAAGTACCATCCCAAGGAGGACAGGTCACCCACTATTCATACATACACGACTAGGGTTCATCTAAAGCCCACCGGAAACTTATCTCTAGGCGCAATAAAGCCACGGAAAATTCCAAAGATGACATTTTCCCCAGATCCACGGAATCTGGAATCTGGGGTACATGTCACTAGTGTCTTGGGCGTTCCACTTCCCCAGGTTCTGGGTGGGGTAATTCCGGCGGTGCTCCAAGTGAGCTAACAAATCGTGCCACACTCCCATATTTCCTTTATCCACTCAATGCATAAGATCTCCACGTTGCAGCATCCAATGTACCGATTCAAGGCATACTTGGCTTATCATTTCCTTCTCTGGCATTCTCGGTATTTCATCGTACGCACAGCACCTTCAACCAACCTGGGCAAATCATGCCCCCCACAGATAACATGAGTGTCCCTGCGGACACACAAGACTCCAAGGACAACACCTCCTTCGCACATGCGGAGTCTACTGTTGAGAAAGGTGCTATTGATGCCTTTGAGTATGACATGCCCAAGGAGGAAGAACGGCGCATGGTCCGCAAGATGGACTGGCGTGTTCTTCCCATCGTCAGTGCCTTGTACATCATGTCCTTCTTGAACCGCGTCAACATTGGTAGGGGACAATACCGAGCTCAATCCAACGATTCCTTACTAATGTTAGTTCCCTCCAGGTAATGCTCGAATTTATCATCTCGAAGAGGACCTCGGTCTCACGGGCAATGACTATCAAATCTGTGTCTCCGTTCTCTTCGTCACTTACGTTACTTTTGAGATTCCGTCCAACCTCTTGGCAAGTTGTGTCGTTTCAATCCACGAGCCCTTCTAATTTTTGCATTGAGTGTAGCTCAAAAAGCTCAAGCCAAAGAGATTCATTCCTACTATCGCCATTGGATGGGGTATCGTATCTTTGAGCACTGGGTTTGTCCAGAACATGAGCCAATTCATTGGCCTACGCTTGTTATTGTGAGACACTATTACCCATTTGCCCATTATTGGACGTAGCTGACTGTTGGCATTGTAGAGGATTGTTCGAGGCTGGTTATTTTCCGGGCGCTGCCTTTTACCTGACCTTCTTCTACCGAAGACGAGAACTTGCCGTCCGCGTATTCTATCTCTACTCGTCTTCAGCTCTTGCTGGCCTTCTAGGCGGCTTGATGGCCTTTGGACTCGGATATATGGACGGACTCCATGGCATGTCAGCCTGGAGATGGCTCATGGTTCTCGAAGGTGTGCCGACCATCTTGCTCGGAATCATTGCCTACTTTGTTCTTGCCAACGACCCGCGAGATGCCCCGTACTTGACGGAGCGCGAAAAATCATTTGTCCTCATTCGCCGACACCTTGACGGGAGCTCGTTTGGCAAGGAAGGCGAGGACAAGATCGACTGGGAGCAGGCGTTGTCAGCCTTCAAAGACTGGAAAGTCTGGACGTTGTCATTTGGACAACTTGGAGCGACCGTGGCCATCTACGGCTACAACACCTTTCTCCCGACTATCATCAGGTCTCTCGGATATACTGGTTTACAAACCCAGCTTCTGACTATTCCGTGCTATTTTGCTGGCGTCGTATGCTTCTTGATCATGGCATACTTCTCCGACAGAACTGGTCGCCGAGGATATTTTGCCATCGCCGGTGGTGTTACATGTGCTGTCGGCTACGCCATTATCCTGGCTTCCCATTCGTCTGGAAATGCACCACAGTATGCTGGCTGCGTCATCGTCGCAATGGGAGTCTACACTGCAACTGGTTTGCCGCTGTCTTGGATGCCCAGTAATCTACCGTCGCACTACAAACGAGCCGTGGGACAAGCCACCGCAATGACACTCGCCAATGTCTCTGGTACCTTTAGTCCGTTCCTTTATCCTACCGCAGATGGCCCGCTGTATCGAATGGGTCACTTAGCCTCGATGTCATTTGTGCTCCTGGCAGTTGGTATGCATGCCTTGACCAGCATCCTACTCAAGCGCGAGAACAAGAAGAGGGACCGTGGAGACAGAGACCATGTGTTGGAGGGAAAGACATATGAGCAGATTGCCAGGCTGGGAGATCTCCACCCGCAGTATCGCTACATGTACTAAAGCCCTTATATGTAAGACGATGCTCGTTACGTCGGCGACAATCGCTTTCCTATATGTCAATGAAGCGGGTGTAAGATGTCTATCAAACACATCTACGTCATTATATTATGCCTACTACAACAATACAACGGAATGATATGATAGCTGAACTTCAAAATAACATCCTGCTCTGTATAGACCTCAAGCCAAGTAATGCACATAGTATCTAGACCAGAAAAACAGGAGATGCTTTCGCACTTTGAAGTATTGGAGGTCCCCAGTTCTGTTCACTATGAAACGTCAGACACGGGTATAGAAGGAACCAGACTTGAATAAAATTGGCTTCGTTCTTTTAGTAACTTCAACTCTTCAAATTCACTATTGGTAGTCTGCATAATATCTACATGTACCGGCCCCCAGTGCACTCAATACAGGTCGCCGTCACGTAAGCTGACAGCGGACTAGCCAAGAACAACATGACGCCTGCCGCATCATCAACTGTGCCAGCTCGCCCGAGTGGAATTTCCGATGTGTCGCGAAACTTTCTTGCGCTCGCAGAAATACCCGTAACAATCTGCTTTCCAGCAGTAGTGACAGTATCCTCTCCTGTCGGCGGCCTGGTGAGCCTGGTATCCATCCAACCATATGCCACGGCGTTGCAACGCACTCCATATCTGATATTTAGGTTAGTCGTGATTAGAATGACAAAACAAAAGGGTCTACTCACCGGGCCCATTCAGCTGCCACGGTCTTGGTCAAACCGACGATGCCCATCTTTGCCGTGGCATAGTTGATCTGACCCATCTGGCCATGAAGTCCTGACGTCGATGATATGTTGATAACCGTCTTTACCATTTCGCGGTTTTCAGGGTCCATCCAGTGAGAGGACAGAGCGCGCACCATTCGAAACGGTACGTAGTTGTGAATCTTCATAATGATGTCAAACTTTTCGTCGTCCATCTTGTGAATCGCGGCATCGTAGCAAAACCCAGCGCCGTTTATCAAGCAGTTGACACTGCCAAAGGCGTCTAGGGACGCTTTGACGGCCTTTTCGGCAAAGCCATCCTCGAGAGCATCCCCAACAAAGGCTACTGCCTCATGCCCGGCAGAGCGCAGCTCATGGACGGCTTCATTTGCCTTTTCGTCACTCACATCTGCAATCACAATCTTTGCACCTTTTGATGCCAAGAGATTTGCCGTGGCTCTGCCGATGCCTAATAAGTGGTTTAGTATGAGCCACATTACTGGTAAGCAACATTGACTGACCTTGACCACCCCCAGTAATTAACACTACCTGGCCATCGATCCTTGCATGTTTATCAGCAAAGTCATGTAAATTGTGCGCTCGGATCAATGGCTTACCTAGATGGATCATTTGGTTCCTGTCGGGGATTGGCAAGCTTAGGGGGGCTAAGCTGGTTTGCGATCTGATGCATGCGGTTGGAAGACATGGTGTTTCTGGTTGACTATTTGGATTCGTGGTATGACTTTGGCTTTTCTCAGCCCATGAATACACTCACTGCTGTACTTTGTAGTTCGCTTGTACATGTTGCTTCATAATCCTGGTGTGGTAAGGTGTGGATCGACTTTGGTGGCGGGAGCTGCTAATGCCGTAATTCCGCGGAATTTCATCACTACCCGCCCGCGGAATATCGACACGGACATCATCCGCCAGGAAGTGAATATGATTGTGGGTCTCAGTTGTGCTGTAGCGATGCTCAGTAACTTGAGATCTTGCCAAGATGAGACCCGCATTCATCGGAAGCATGGTTAGAGACTATAACTACCATGTGTCTTTGAGTCAAGGAAGAGGTATCTCAACAACCCCAGCAAGCCTCTAGGTACAGACTCATCTATCAACCCTTGCTTGATCCAGGTTTCAATCCAGTTTCAGCTTACCCAATTTCAATACTCTCCACCTCCTCACAAATCAAGATGTCCACCCTCACGAGCAACATTCCCTTTGCCGACCCCGTGTGGCACACTGACAAGAACCACCCATACTACAGGGACTCTCACCGCAAGCTTCAGCGATTTATCAGAGAATACGTGGACAGTGAAATTGTCCCCAATGGAGCCGAGTGGGAGGCCCAGGGTTACGTCCCTGACCATGCCTACGCCCGCCATGCCGAGCTAGGCTTCTTGGCTGCTGCTGTCTTTCCCCTGCCAAAGAGCTCGCTACATGGTGTCAAGCTCCCAGCCGATATTCCGGTCGATGGTATGGATACCCCTGCAAATTTTTGACGCCAATAGGTTGGCGCTAATGTGTCTTTCAGAGTGGGATGAGTTTCACGATGCTATCGTAGGTTATGGCTGTGTATCCCAGCTTCTACAAATTGGACTAACATGTGCAATAACAGCTCATCGATGAAATTGCTCGATGTGGCTATCTCGGTGTCGTATGGGGCATCAACGGTGGTGCCACGACTGGTGGCGCTCCGCTGTCAACATATGGCACTGAGGAACAAAAGAGGAAGTACTTGAACCCCCTGTTGGTAGGCCAACAGAAACATTGCCTCATGGTAACTGAGCCTGATGGTGAGTCCTCCACTAACTTGCAAATTGTAATCTGAGCTGATACAATAAAATAGCTGGATCGGACGTCGCCGGTCTCACCACTACAGCCGAGAAGTCACGAGATGGCAAGTATTACGTCCTCAACGGACAGAAGAAATGGATCACGCAAGGCCTTTTGGCGACACACGCACTCGTGTGTGCTCGCACTGGCGGGCCGGGCCACAAGGGACTGACCGTCTTCATGCTTGACATGAACACCCAAGGTATTTTCCGCAAGAAGATGGAAAATTCCGGTGTCAGTTCTAGCGGTTCCACCTTCATCGACCTTGACAATGTCTTGGTGCCAGTTGAGAATGTCGTTGGCCGAGTCGGACAGGGATTTGAGATCATCATGTCCAGTGAGTATTCCCCTCTTGAACTTGGCCAAGTGTCATCTAATCAAATGTCAACACTTAGCATTCACCCATGAACGCCTCTGGGTCGGCATTACTGCCTTGCGTCTCGGCCGTGTGGCTCTCGAGGACAGCTACCGCCACGCCCTCCGTCGTGAGACGTTTGGCAAGAAGCTATTCGAAAACCAGGTCATCCGGCTCAAGTTCAGCAAGATGGCCGGCCTCATCGAACCCGTCCAGCATCTCATGGAAGATCTAGTCCGCCGATCTGTCCGCACTCCGGCGTTGGAGTTTTCTCCCTGGGCTGCCCTGCTCAAGATGCAGGCCGCACACAACCTTGAGACTGTCTCGCGAGAGGCACAGCAGGTGTTTGGCGGTCTTGGATATTCCCGTGGTGGTGCGGGTGGCCGCGTTGAGCAAATCAGTAGAGACGTTAGAGTCTTGGTCGTTTCTGGAGGCAGCGAGGAGATTCTGATGGATATGATTACGAAGCAGCAGAAAAAGTTGGCAAAGCTGTGATGCCAAGAGAACTCCATTTCAAGAGCCACTAGGTATTTCATGGGCCGCTAGGTGAATCAAGCAAGAAGCATAGATTTGTATCTGTCCCATGCTTCCAAGTCCATCATTCTAGCTCATCATATCGTATGGGTCCAGTGCATCATTCTGCGAAAGGACCTGCATCTTTTGTGGTTTAAGAGGCTTCGGTATTATTCATTGACCCTCGGCTGAGTTACCAGCATTTGGAAAAAGAGGCCAAGGTGACAAGCGAGGACAAAAGTCAGTCAACCCAATACCATGCACATCATTCACGTCCAACGTCGGGTAAAACTCCCATCCCAAAGCCCCATCAATATTCCAGAAGAGCTCATCGGGGTTTCCCTGGAAGTTGCCCATCTGAAGTTGCTCATCCAACTGCCCACCACCCAACGGGGCTTGCTGTTGTCGATCCGAGGCCGGTATCAATCCAGCGAGTCCGCAGGCATTTGTGACCGCACAAAGAGTCATGTAGCTCCGCCCGGCCACTGGGTATGTCGGAGTTATCGCTTTTAGAGTCTCGAGGATGCACGTGAGCCACTTCTTCTCCTCGTGCTTTTGGTCCATTGGCCCAGCGCTAACAATGTCCGATATAAGCGCCATGGAGGCGGACAAGCAAGCAGGGTTGATTGTGGAAAAGAACTTTGCCGGGCCGTGATGCAATCTGTATGCCAAGAGGAGCTTAGATACTCGAACCCCGCTCGTTGTGCAGAGTCGTTGTGAGATCTCGGGTGTCTGTCCATGGAGGCATTTCTTCCCATCGCTGCCCAACGCGCCCTTTCTCCTCGAAGACTTTTGCATGTACGCTGCAAATGGTCGATTTAATAATATCGTGGTCGATAGAAATTGCAGGTGAATGGCACACGTCGCTGGGGATGGAGAGTGAGTGCTATTCGGGGTCCACCGAAGCTCCGCCGGCAAGGTCTTGAACCATTGCAGGAGTCTATCGCTTGCCTCGGAGAGCTTTTGTATTGAGGCATCTTGATAGATGGTTTCTTCTTTTCCATTAATCACAGCAAGGATGTCCTCGAGAATTGAGGCCAGCCTCACCCAGGTGAGTGTCAGCTTGTAGCTGGGGCCGAGCGATTCCGCGGACGGCATCGGGCAAGAGAACCCCTCTAGGCGCACAGTTTTGGGTCTTCCTTGAAACGAGCTGTATAAACTGCAAACCAGCTGTGTGAGTAGCAATCTTGCCTTAATACTCCGGGGCAGACGTACGTATCAAAGACAAAGCAATGGTAGAGGATTGAGTGTCTAACTCGACGGTCCCGATCTGAAAGAAGTCCAGCCTCTACAATATTGACGCAGTCTTCATGGAGGCCAAAGTCGTAAAGCAGACGAAAGGCCAGACCTACACAATCATCAGCATCGTATATCACTGATCTCTAGTCGAACGGACGTGTCTAACCTGGATACACCCAGCATGCCCTATCGCTTCCCTCGCCTGCAAGATAGGATCCAAACAAACACAGAGCCGGTATGGTGGCGATACTGGGGTTCTCTATCTCGTGCACGAGGTTATCTCGAGCCCGTCGCACATAAACGCGTCTCAGCTGCTCAGACTGGGGGATGTTGGCAAACTTGAGTGCCTGCAAGAGGATCGAGTTGAGTAGAAAGCTTGAGAAGTACTCGGAGCTTTCACCGCGAGCATAAGACTCTCTGAAATCCTGCTCTTCGAGAACCGGGTGAGCTGCGTGTTGGTACTGGAAGAACAGGTCGATCAGATACAGCTGGGTGGTTGCCGAGTCTGCCAATGCTTCCACCTCGGCACAGGGTCGAGTCACGATGGGTTCAGATGCATCCGAGCTAGACGGTGAAGACGGCGGGAGGATTGAAACCATTCTCAACAGTGATGAGTAGCCAAAGTAACGCAGTTGACCCTTTTCGTCGGCGGTGAGTCGCGTATGGCCAGATGACAACCTGTCTGCTGGAGAGCCGTCGGCTGGGGATACAGCATCATCAGAATTGCCACCAACGGGTCGAACTCCCCAGTCTTTGTCGATGTTTTGGAAATTGAGGACGACGAGACCGTCATTCCGCAATCTCGAAGGTGTGCTGCCGCTTTCTATGTCATGATGTACGACTGTCACATCCCTGTCGTTCGTTGGCGTGGGATTGGACCTGGATCCAGTCCGTTGCCACACGGGTCGTGATTCCTGGAGGCCTTGGATGCGTCGTCGAAGATCTTGTCGCCGACTAGTTGGAGCTTCGTTTGGGCACTCGTTTGGCTCCACGATGGGACCGTTATCATATCCAGGCCTGGCAGTCTGAGTCTGTCTGGCTGCAAGTCGTCCAAGGAGGGCACGCCGCCTCGACGCCCGTGAAAGCCGGTTGGCCGAATACTGGGGTGGAATTGAATTCGTCGACTGGGGCATTGTCATGCCATACTCTGCAGACGACGAAACGTCATCAAGCAGTGCTGGTGGCTGTGGCCTGACTGAAGACCCCTGTGCAGCACTCAGACGGCCAGTGAAGGGCGTCAGGGTCGGCATTGAGGTTGTCATATACACACAATTCAGATACCTCGAATAAGACAAAATAACGAGAAAGAAACGGGAAATACATGTGAAGATCCAGAGAATGAATCGAATGCTCAGAGAGGAGTTGCAGGAGGCGAAGCCCAATATTTACCCTGGCCCTGTCGGGTGTCGGCATGGGTATTTTATTACGGAGCTAACAGTGCACCATGGTGGGTCAAGA
The DNA here is from genome assembly GCA_020744375.1 of Dactylonectria estremocensis. Lineage (NCBI taxonomy): Eukaryota > Fungi > Ascomycota > Sordariomycetes > Hypocreales > Nectriaceae > Dactylonectria > Dactylonectria estremocensis. The sequence goes on along the minus strand of JAGMUU010000014.1, from coordinate 1,413,162 downwards.
CGCTACAAGCAGTGGAATCAGGCGCTATCACGACGACTGGGGTAAATTATTTCACGGAGGAGCAGTTGGTCGAGGATGAGGTTTGTTCATGATGACCCTGGTTTGAGTGACCAGAGGCCCTTCATCATCATGATAGCTGCCTACACTGTGATACAGGGATATTCACTCGTTTTTTCTCAAACCAAAATGTTACTTTCATCACTCGAAATCCATCCAAACTCCTCCGTCAGCAAAACCCACCCGTCCAAGATCCCAGCATCGGAATCCTTCCCCCGGTCCTGGGGAATCCACGCAACCCCCAGAATCTCAGACCCACCAAGAGTCGATTTCCCCGCATCTTGACATCCGCTTATGGTCGGTTAGAGGCTTCTGATACCTCAGGCAACTGTCATGATTGACCCAAGCCCTCTCGTAGGTGGGCTGGTTCTTAGTGGGGATAAGTAGTGGCCAGCTTATATAACTCATCCTCAGCGAGCACCTTCTACACCGAGGCTGAACTGCACTCTTCGCAAATCACCAAGGCTAACATCCGCTTCGGCATGGACAGCACAGAAGACACGAATGGCCCTCGGAAGCAGCGACGGGACAAGTACATCTCAAGAGCATGGTGAGTTTGGACCACGATGATACACCAGCTTGAGCCTATTTTCCTAATTCTGTTTCGCCGGTAGTCAGGCTTGTAGGCGACGCAAAATAAAAGTAAGTCGAAGCTAACAACACAATCCTTCACCACATCAACATATTTAATCTAGACGCAGTGCTCTGGGCATGAGACCTGCCTCAACTGCATCGATCGTGGATCTGAATGCGTATACATCTCCGAGAGAAGAAAGAGGGGTCAAAAACAGACCAAGACACGACACGACGAGCCGCGATACCCTGACCCGTCACCCGACAGAGCCTCTCCATCTGATGGAAGGCTTGATGTGTCACAAGATGCTGGATCTAGCCACACCTGGCACGAGGAGATCGAGATGACGGGCATTCTGCCTGGTCCTCAGATAGACGTGGCAAACAGAACGTCCACAACGCCTACCTCAGATCACGAACTGGCCTGGTCGGCCAGGAGGAGAGGCGCACAAACAAAATGTTTCACACTTCAGCTGCCCGCAACTGCCGATCTCAAACTCCTTCTCAAGAAGTACTTTAGCGATATCCATCATGAATATCCCTTTCTTGATCAACAGGATATTGAGACTCGTCTCTCATTTACCTTGGGACAACTTGGACGGCAGCCAAACAGATCGTCGACTGTCCTTGAAGTGGACGGAGAAGCGTTTCCTTTGATCGCGCTTGTATGCTCTATCCTGTCCATTGCTCAGGTTACTCTGGATATCGATACAGCACCTACTCAGAACGAAAAGCCCTCCAGTCCTCCCGGCCTCCCATTCCATGAGCTCTCGAAGAACATTCTACACGCGTTTGAGCCCCATCAAATTTCCCTAGATATCATCCGTTGCCACACACTACAGAGTCTGTATGCACTTCACACTGAGATGCTACATCCAGCTTTACAATCACATTCAATCGCGACACGTCAATTGACAACGATGCATTGCTCAGAACTATGTCGTGAGACTCAGCCTCGTTGCAAAAAGGTCGACAACTTATGGTTGGTCATTTTTGTTCTTGACCGAAAGCTATCCCGAATTGCTGGCACATCACACACCTTACACTTGGATCAAATACCGGTAGAATTGAGGGAAGGCTTAGAATCTTCCCAGATATCTGGTCCAACGTGTGAGAAGCACGAACAGATTACACGTGGCCAAGGATTATCACCTCGAGCACAGTACGACACTCACCAAACAAGGCTATTTCTAGAGGCTCTTGGATCCCTTGGACATATTTGGGGCTCCTTATTCGATCAAATTCGCTCGCCAATCAAAGGATGTAGTATCCGGGCTTCGGCACTCCTAGACACAGAGCTATTGGTGTTTAGGGCTACTCTAGCACATACACTGAGATGGGAGACCGATCGAGATTCGGAGGGCGGCACAGCAAGTGAATCCGTGGCAAATTTGTCTCGTCGACTCATCGTTTTAACAGTGAGTTATCTTAGCTGCCTGCCCATGTCACTGGGCCTGACTTGACTGACCATATTTGATCAGGATGCCAACATCATGCGACTACAGATTCGGCAGAATCTTCCCAACTCGTGCGGTTGCTTCCGCAGAATGAGACCTGACGGACTCGAGATTGTGCGAGAAACACTTCAAGCGGTACAACAATTCACAAAGCGGGTTTCTCACGATACTCTTCCCTCAAGCTTAACAATTACGTCGTCTCTAGTCCAGTGTGTGTTATTCTTATTGACCGTTCTTGATGAGTCATCTGAAGTTCAAGAGTCGGACAAAGCATCCGACATGGTGGAGGAGATGTACGGGATGCTTATGGACATGGCCACCACTTCCTGGACCGCTCAAAGCGCCATTGCGACACTCGATGCAGCATTGTTCTCTCCTGTAGCCGAGGCCTCCGTTCGGCAAGCACATCAAGCATGTACACCTCGGTTACACGTCTCTATAGATCAAACCATTGTCCAAAGGTCGTCGCCAGCGGAAAATAGGGCAGTGCCATCGGTTGGTGACAAGAGCCTTGGGGACCGATCAAAGGGAAGCAGTCTTTTAGACGAGTTACAGGCTGGCTATCAAGAGTTGGATCTGATATCTCCGGTGCACATGCAAGAACGGCTGGACGGTGCCTACAAGGTCTGAACCCGGTGTTTTTAGAGAGTCGGGATCACTGAGGGTTGTACACACTTGGTTACATGCTTTCATCTCAGTCTCTTCTCAAAACACTCGTTTAACTGCAATGTTCTCAGATTCTAGCTGCAAACGGGCTCCCTTCAGCCTTGACGCAGACATCTCTCAAGAGTCTCCTCAAAACCTTGCCAGTTGGGCTCTTAGGCAGCTCATCCAAGAATATCACTCCTCCCCGTAAATGTTTGTACCCGGAAACCTGGTTGGCCAGAAATTTCGCAATCGAACCAGCCGTTTTCCCATCTCTCTCAACACCTTTCTTTGGCGCCACGTAAGCGCGAACCAGTTCCGTTGCGGCCTCGTCGCTCCAGACGCCACACACAGCGACTTCGTCAATGGCTGGGTGTTGAAGCAAAATCTCCTCCAGCTCCATTGGTGACACTTGGAATCTAATTATGATCATAAGTACATACCCGCATTGAAGTTAGATAATGAGAACAGCTCACCCATTGTACTTGATGGTGTCCTTGGAGCGGCCATTGACAATCAAGTAGCTCTCGGAATTGAGATAACCAAGGTCTCCTGTTTTGTACCATCCACCATCAAGCATGTCCCTTTTTGTAGCATGAGGGTCTCGCAGATATCCCCTTATCGTTGTTAGAACGCGTCTAGGATAAGAGAAGAATTACGGGACAAGGACTCATACATCATAATGTTTGGACCGCGAATGGTAATCTCACCAGGTCCTTCAGGGCCGACATCTTGACCAAATTGATCCAGGAAGCGCAATTCAATATTGGCAATGATCTTACCGGTAGCGTTCAATGCCATGTGCTTGTCTCTAACACCACTTTGCACGCATGCACCTGAAGCCTCGGTGCACCCATATGCTAAGACATCGCTTGTCAGTCTGTACTATCGAATGCATCCAACATCAGGCAGACCTACTCTGACACAGTGCTACGTGAGGAAACGTCTTCCTAAGTTTCGCGGCTATCGCTTCCTATTCATAGAGTCAGATAAGTCCAACCGTTATATTATCAGGTGGCAACATACGCTGAGGGGTGCGGCCGAGCAAGTGAAGTACTCGAGGAACGGATATTGATAGCGCTTCGTGATCGGGCTCTCGGCCAGCATCTTTGCAACTGGTGGCACCAATCGCGCCATTGTCGCCTTGCGTTCAGACATCAAGCGGCAAAAGCTGTGCAGGTCGAAACGCGGCATCAAACAGACGTAATACCCAAGCCACGGAGCGCCAGTCATGACGACGTATGTAGCATAGACATGAGAAAGAGGCGGAAAGAAAATTTCCCGCATGTCAGGCCGCCAGTTACTCGGGTTATCAGCCCGTAGCTGGTAGTTGGCGGCAATGAGATTGTGGTGCGACATCATGACGGCCTTGAAGCGTCCAGTTGTCCCGCTTGAAAGGACCACAGCTGCCAGCACCTGACGGTTGTCGGCGTTTTGTAATGAATATGGTTCAACATCTGGGAGTTCATCAAATTCCGGAGCTCCTTCAGATGCATTGCTAGACAAATACTGGTCCAATGGCAGCTGATCCATGGTCAGGATGCTGTCAATGGATGGGGCATGTGACGACAGCTCAAGAGCACTGTTCATCTTCTCAACAACGCCACTCCCAAGGATGAGGAACTTGGGTCGCACAAGATCAAGCCCATAGGCCAGATCCTTTGGTGACAGGGCATCATTGATCATCGAAACGACTCCACCAAGCCACCAAACGGCATGGGTAGCCACCACATAGCCGATGGAGCTGGTCGAGACAATGGTGACGACATCGCCAGGGGCAAGGCCTAGGTGGTGCTTGAGCCACGACGCGGTCCTCTTGACCTGATCCTTGAAAGTAACGTATGTTGCCGTACGACCGGTAACCGATTCTTCAAAAATCACCTTATCGTCTGGGATATGGACAGGGTCTGTCAGAAGCATGGCTTCTGTCACCGACACGTGAGTCGGGATCAGGATGCGCTGCTTGGACCGGAACACTTGAGTCATTGCGAAGAATGGTAGATGGGGACAGAAACCAATTGCAAAAGATTTGATGATTGAACAATTTCAGCTATTAGTTTGTGCAAGAAATACTTGCTCTACGAATCGGCCAGCGAGCATCCTAAAGGCTACATACTAGCAGCCGCCGGCACCGGCTTGCATCGCCTTTGGGTTTCAAGGCATTGATAGCTCTAAGCTTGCTCTGCCACTGACTACTACCGAGTTCTTTTCCATAATCGGTTTGGTTGATTTTCTTGCTATTCCGTGGAAGCTATCTCGGTTTGGGCGCGGAATAGCGGAAGCCGCGGAATGATACAGTTCGAATGAAATATCCGCGGAATTTCGGCGCCTTGTGAGCCACTGCCCGCCTCCTCAGTCCGTAATTGTTCTCCAACTTTCCGAAGCAGTCTCAAAAATTTGGAGATTTGGCGAGTCTCCAAATTTGGTATAATGATATTTATTATCCAAGAAATTCGGCAATGCCGAGGTCTATTCTATGTGTCCATCTGCGCAACCATGTCGGTCCCTTCTCCGTCACCTGACGCTGAGTCGGCCTCGGCTCATACTGTCAACCAATTGTCCCCTGTTCAAACATCTACAGACCCAAAGAAGCAGGCGGATGAGCTCAAGTTTCGCTCCTCAACTAAGCGCCGAGCCGCGTGGGCTTGCGTCCCTTGCCGCAAGCGCAAGGTCAGGTGCAATGTGATGGCGGAACGACCTTGTCTCAACTGCAAGCATGATGAGTTTGAATGCTTTCTTAGCTTTTGCCGTGAGAAGTGGGTTGTCTATTCTTTGCCTTTCAGAAGGAAACTTGACTAACTGTGTATGCCACCAGGAATGGAATATCAGAGGCTGAGGTTCTATCAGATCGACTGACCAAAGCGGCCTCTGCTACCAAAAGAAAGAAACGAGAGAAAAAGTCTCGCGACTTTCCGAGTCAAGCTTCCTCGACATCGGAACAATCGCCTCTAGAATCACCCACCCACCGTGAAGCGTCCCCTTGTCCTGCTTCACCACAGGTGTCACTTGGTATCTGTCCAGAGGGCCCTTCGAGCCCAATGTCTACGTTGGAAGGCACCTTGATGACAGCAAAAGCATCCGAGGCTTCAACTTGCGACGAACCGTTGACCATGTTAGTGCCTACATCATCACGGGATGAGCCAACACCATCTAAAGTGACAGGTCTTGATGGCAGCACAGACCAGCCTCCCAGGTTTGACGCAGACCAACTCAGTGAAGAGGTGGGTGCTGAGGAAGTGTCTGGAATGTCGCGGGGGCCCGACAAAATCGATGGCTTGGTCCTTGAGCCCATGAAATATTACCTCCCATTCGCAGAGGGGCTCTTGAAATACATGCCAGAAAATGCGCCATACTTGAATTCAATAGAACTTGGGATACTATTCCCCGTAATTGAAGTGTGACATATCCGCTCCACCGATGATGAGGGCGCCTAGAGGCTCTCAGGGTCATTGAAACACTGTGCGTGAAGACATAACCTTGCACAAACAAGTGTGCATCCGCATAACTGAAACGAGATTGCCCACTGATCGCTGAAGCATTGTGCTGACTCAAGCACATGCACAACTTTATGCACACGCTGTGATGAGTTCTGATCTCCAGCATTAGCGGTCGAGCTACCCTAGAGCCAACGCCAAACATTAATTTACGTGGCAAATTCCTTAGACTCGAGGATAAAAGATATTAAAGAGCGTCACTATGGCCAGTGTTTCAATTTGAGCGTGGCAGGATAGTATTTAAGAGAATTATTTTCCAGGTAATGGAATATTTCGCGAAACCTCTACATGAACGTAACTGTTTACAATTTTCCTAATGTTCTGCGACAGCCACGGCCACTGTTGGAACTCGGCAACATTGGCTCTAGGTGGCGTTAGGCTAGTATGGGTTTGAGAAGCTGACAAAAGAAGCCGTGCATGCTTCGCCTACACGTCAGCATCTGTGTGTCAGGTATTTCTTTTCAATTCGCTAGCTTCAGGCACTGTAAATCTATCGATAAGACAGATATCAGATAAGCATTTGATTGGACCACGTGGCTTATCTACCTGCATATTCCCACTATGCCAAGGCGCTGCCGGAGCCAATGCGTTGAGTACTTACGGGTAATTCTTCTTACCTCCAGGGCTATTGCAACGCGCCTGCAACGCGTTCATTTGTGACTTGGTTGGATGCTCATCCTTTGTTTCTTGTGACTGACAGCCTCCGTAATACGGACTCTGTATATAGTAACGATCCACGGTTAGGGAAGCATAAGTGCCACAGATGGATGCAGCTCTACCAGGTGCATGGACAACCCAGCTGCTTAACATGTCTTGTGGAAGTTGGTGGTGAGAATTAAGTAGTGAATAAGCGCCGAATGACGTAGACAGTGTCTATTAGATTGCCTTGCAATCCATCTACCACGTCTAGGGCGATACATCCTTTCGGTGTACAAATAATCCCTGGTGTATCAGACCACCAACGTGGCAGATCAGTGATCACTACGCCACTCAGTGCCACACGACAGGGCAGGGGTATGCATATGTGATCACAATCAAGTGCTACGTCAAGGACCAACACTCTGCTGCGGGGTTTCTCTTTTCGAATTTTCTCGTCTTCTCTCACAATACGTCGTTTAATTCGGTCAAGCGGTCAATACAGTATACAAACACCATGGCTGACGATAACGTCCCAAGGCCGGGAGCATGGGATACTACCGATGTCTCAGCATCACCCACAACAGGCGCTCCATTGCGCCCGGTAGAGCATTGGCAACAGCTGGCTGCGGTATTTTGAACTTATCCTTGTGCGAGGAATCTGAGCTGAATTGGTTGCCTCGTTGCAGGACACAGCCGACGACGATGTGGACTCAGCTCTTGGTTCGGACGCTTCCGAGTCCACAGCATCTTTAACATCGAGTATTCTCGCGTACCGTACTATTCACGGCAGAACCTTTCATTCCGACAAGGGTGATACTCAATATTGGTATGAGTGGAGGAATAATGAACCAGGAGTGAGCAAACAACGAGCTAAACATTTAACAGGGCTTCCAACGACGCCCAGCAGAATGAGTCCATGGACATAGCGTAAGGTTGAGGTTCCATTGAGATAGGAGTATACTGACTATTTAGACACCACTTCTTGACTCTCACTGTCGAAAATAAGCTCTACCTTGCACCAATCAAAGAAGATATTCAGGTTCGTAACTACGGGTTCAACTTGACCAAGCTAACGCGATACCAAGACCGCACTTGACATTGGGACTGGAACAGGTATGATGCAGCAAAAGTTCTTGAACAAGCTATTGCTAATTTGTAATCCAAGGCATTTGGGCAATGCAGGCAATCCTCCCTCCACTAGGCGAGCAGGTGTCACTAACAAATTTATGAGTAGTGATTTTGCGGACGAATTTCCTTGTACGGAGATTACTGGGACTGACATCTCCCCCATCCAGCCTTCCTGGGTTCCACCCAATCTTAAGTTGTATGTCTTTACAAGTTCCATCTGTCCGTTTCATGCCCTTGAGAGCCGAGCCTGATTTTGCGCGCTCGACAGCGAAATCGATGATTGTACTCGGGAATGGACGTTTGACACTAGTTCGATCGACTATGTACACATGAGATATCTCGTTGGAAGCATCAAGGATTGGTCAGCCTTGTTCCAAGAGGCTTTCCGAGTGTGCAAGCCAGGTGGATGGGTTGAAAGCCATGAAGCCGCTGCCATGATGGAAAGTGACGATGGCACTGTGGCAGATACGAGTGCTCTGCATGAGTGGGGTCGTTTCTTTATCGAGGGAGGCAAGAGGTTGGGCCAGCCTTTCACTATCCTCGAGGACGACATGCAGCGCAGGTACATGGAATATGCAGGATTTGTGGACATTACAATCGAAGATCGAAAGGTATAGGAATCCTCGATGATGTCTGCAACCATCACTAACTCGAGCAAACAGATTCCCGTTGGTGGCTGGCCAAGCGACAAGAGGATGCGAGAAATTGGCAGATTCGTCCAGGCTGCGCTCGAAAAGGACTTTGAGGGCTATGTGCTCTACATGGCGAGCCAGCTCCTGGGCTGGACGATGAATGAAGTCAGGGTTTACTGCGCACAGCTGCGACGGGAGATTCGGTCAGGCAAGCATCACGCCTATTTTCGGTTCAGGGCTGTCTATGGCCGTAAACCGACTTGAGTTTCATTCTGAGATGTTGCGAAGTGCTAGTAGAACTCTGTATCACTGGCTTTTTACGAATAAAAGATCTGCAAGACTTTACTTCCAACTCAAGTGGTATCCCTTGGACAAATTGAATCACTAATGTGTTAAATACTATTAGAAGTGTAACGACTAAAACTTATGTCATGTTGCTATTGAAACTGATGACTTCTTCAGTATCCTGAGACGAAACTCAAGCGAGATCTTAGTCAGCGTCCGTGGCCGCTTTTGGGGCCTCCTCGCTCCTGGCTCCGTCTCAGCTCAGCGGTGCAGTAGCCCAGCCCAGCCCGCGCAGCTCTCATTAGCTTTTTGCTCACCCTTTTCCCTGGGCAGTCCTCGACTTGCTCCCTCCGGGACAGCCCAGCACAGCCATGGAGCTGAGCCCACTTGCTATTCGCGAAGTCATTTACCCTACGGCGGCTTTCTCGACGCTGGATGTCGAGCATGCCACCTTGCCCCTTCGTGTCGAGGAGGCATGCTGGGATGACTCCTTCTTGAAGAATCGTATCTAAGAAAGCCGCGGAACCCAACCTAGAAGCACTAGAGTCTAACTCTCTGCGCGCTCTCATGTCCGTCCGCGTCCGGGCAAGGACGAGCTCACGGTATCTGTGACGTGCATGTTCCATGCCCGATGGTGGCCAGTTGAGGTAACGCACCTTTGTGTGTCTCTGTAGTTCAGCATTCTCTGCTGGCGGCAACCGGAGGAGTCAAAAAGGCTACCCGTCCAGTGTGACACCTGATGCCATTGTCGAGCGTTGCGTGTGTAATGGCGGGAGGGGAGATGTGGTGCGAGTGCAGTGTTCTCACCAACGATGCGAGCTTTTGTGCCAACCGGCACCGTCCTATAGAGCATGGGCGCTGGATGCCTTTGAATAGCTTCGTATGCTGCGTCACACGCTCGTGATGGCACCCTCTACCGCCCTCACCGTTCCCTCTCAGTCCCAGCACGCTCGGGCATTCGCGGCTACCCGTCTGTCCAAGACGATGCGCCAGCACGGGAACCTCGTTTGGTCGCTTACGGGGCCAACCTTTCGCTTCTCATCTTGATCTCTGCCAATCATCTTACTGCCGGACCACAGCTGATACAGCCGAAGGGGACATGATGCCCACTCGTGGCAATAACACTCAATTAGGGCACTCGTTGCTGCTACGAAGGCATTGCCTCGCCGCGCGAACAGTACAAGTATGTCCTCGCAATTAATGCCGCGAGAGGAGATCAGGGGCTGGCTAGGTTATTAGATAGCCCCAGTAGAGGGGTTAACGATGCAAAGTACCGGGCATGATCCTGGGCTGGGCTCACTAGCCGATGATTCGGTTCGTGCGGAGGTTACGACAAGCCCAGAACCATCAATATCTGTCCCTGCTAGTTCCGTGGCGTCCTCGCCAGCATTATCCTTCACGACGTCACCCACAGTTGCCCAGTCGCTTGCAGAAGAAGAATCTCAGGGCCATACTGAGAGTGCTCTGTGAGAGGTTGACTCTGCATCCCCGCGCGGTGCTGCGGCACAGTCTCATTATGTTGCCGATACGCCAGATGCCTGCTATTCAACCCAACATCGCCTCGTCATTTCGGAGGCGCAAGGCACTGAAACGAGCGACTGCGAGCCTAGTGTCGCTGAAGCCGATCCAAGCCAGTGCGCGATCAGGGCCCAGGCTAAGGGCCCGGCCTTCACATAGCCCTAGCAATACTCATCACAATGACGACGATGAGCCGGACAAAGATATCGATGGGATCGGCGGTCGGCCCACCTATCTGGTGCATCATGTCTTCCTCCCGCCTCAAGTTCCTGACGAGAACGACTTGAACCTAGTGCATGAGGCGGCGCTTGTCGGAGCCACTCTCAATGGTCTTTTTGAATTTCGGGACATCTTCCAACCCGCGGCGTAATGCCGTTGATTCTGCAATCCTCACGATGCGAACATTCGACGGCGTTCACCAGATCTTTGACAAGCAGTTCATCGTCAACGAAGAGAAATTCAGACGTGCATTTGCGAACTTGGACAAACACGGTAAGCCTCACTGCTTAAGGCGAGTGTATAGCATTAAAATGACATCAAAGGGGCCTCTATTCCGCTTCACATCGCTGCGTAGAATGCAGGAGTATCATTTAGCAAGGCCGACGACCACGTCGATATGGAAGTATTCGAGCTTTCTTCACTCAATCAGGATGTTGTTTCCACCAAAGGAAGGCTGCGCCGCTCGTTTCCTGCTTCTGCCTTGTCTTTACGAGATTCTAACATTGGCAACGTCAAGGTGAGTCGCCTTGGCATGCACAACAAGCCAATAGCCTTGTCGCGTCCCATTATTCACCGTCGTGAACAACGCCCAAGGATCGCCTTTGGGCACAAACGGGCATAAAATACGCCGACGAAAGAGCTTGACAAAGCCACAAAGAAACGAGCCAGCAACAGTGAGACCCTGCTCTCTTGAGGCAGATGTCATGCTAGCTGGACACGTGCTATATACTCCTAATTGAATAATGAAACTAACGTACAGGTGAAGGGCGGGTGGTATACGTAGATTGGTCACATACCCCGTGGCTGGCTGGCACAGGATAAGGCGACAAAAGTCCAGCGTTAAAATTGCTTGGCATGGATTTCCGCTGTTAGGTAGGTATGCATCTAGGAGCGAGAAAGGAACGAGCAGTGGTTGGTTGTACCTTGTGGTTAGACATGGTTGCTCCGCCACTGCACATTACACCGTTTCTCCAATCAAGCACATCCCATCAGGCTAACACACCCCCTTTCCCCTGACTTATGCGCAACTATGCAGTATGATGGGACTGACCAGAAGCTGTCACGACATGCGGTCGATTAATATGTCTTTCTACTTGGTGGAAAATGCGCCATTAGCCTGTATGTAAGGCGTGTTTGCGTTGTACTGCCAGCCCCCCGATTTATTTGTGGTGGGTTATTCAGCCTGCTTCGACTTGCTGCCTTCCAGACACCTACCAGTTATCAAGCGAGAGTCTGATCTACTTTGTTGGTGAGAGCGGCAGTTCTGTGCAACACACACCTAGGAGACGGAAATCCGGTGTAAGTCGTAGCGGCTGCAAGGGACAGAGGCTTCCGGTAGCCACACCTCAACCAAGGAACGTCGATAATGCAAGGGACAACGTGAGTCTACTTGATCAATTGATAAGCTATCGGTACAAGTAGGAAAAGATAGGAAATAGCGATAAAAGCTGCTGCGATAGCTGGCAAGGGAAGGATGCAAAGAGACAACGAGCATATTCGTGCAGAGCACAGCAAGGTGAAAATCAAGAGGAAGAAAAAAGTGATGTCTAGCCATTTGACGGGCTTGATAGTCTCTTCTTATATTGCTAGTCTAGCTAGAGCCTGATTGTCTAATTTTCCTGTGTGGGCTAGCTAGAGGTTATTATCGCACAAAGAGACCATCAATCCCCAACACACTACGTACATGGGACTAAGTGTCTAACCCTGGGATGTTTCTCAGTAGTTCACTCTTGCGATCGAAGACGTCTTCAGAGCTTGTCAATCTTAGGCTCTGCACCACGTTTGAATTCTTCTCCAAGCTCCTTGATCTGTTGCAGAGTTAGCGGTGAACAATTCAACATCAGTGACGGAGGATCTCACCTCCTTAAACTTCTCCACGGCTTCATCAATAGCTGTAGATATCCAAGCTTTCCTAGACCTCAGCGCTTTTGCAGATACACCAGTTTGGAGATCGTTCAACTTGTTCAGAATGAGCTGAAAGTTTAGGTCCTGCTCATTGAACAGGTTTTGGAGCTCCTTCATGGCCTTCAAGGCCGTCTGCATCTTTGGCAGCAAGGCATGAAGGTGGTTGACGAGAGCCCTTACGAGCTCGAGTACCTTTACCAAGTCGGCCTTGTCTTGATTATCCTTTGTGATCAATGCAACCATTTCGTCGTACTTATTCTTTGCCTTGATGGCCTTGTCCGTCTCGACGCCGGTGCCGATCCAAAGCCATATGATGAAGACCCCACCCACGCCTAGACCGATGGCCGCGTCTCTCGCAGCCGCCTGTTTATAGGGTTAGAATATGTAAAAAAGGCCTCCCTGAAAATTTCTCTAATATGCTGGGCGGCAATATGCTGGACGGTGGTACGCTTACCCATTTGTCATTTTCCTGATCCCTGGTTGTGATTGACTCGCTAACCTCGTTCTGCAGGCGTGTAATCTCGGCATTCATGACCTCGCTGTATGGCTCTTGGGGGTTCCCATCGGGCTTCAACTTTCGCTGCCCAGTCACGGGGTCCTTGGGACCCGTGAGGAACTGCTCCTCGACTTTCCCAACGTACTTTGCGTCGCTGTCTGTTTGCGTGTAGAACTAGGACGAGGACAAGTTAGCTGCAGTGGCCGGTGAAGCCGTGTAAAGGCTCTGAATGGCCTGTGAATAGAATCTACTCACGGCTTGGAGTAACTCGACCATGGCCTTGGCGTCCTGGGCCTTTTCTTTTGCCGACCTCTGAAGGGCCTGCACTGCCAACGTTGCACTCTCCACAGCTTCTTCGAACGCGTTGTCTTTCGGCGCGGTTACATACTTTTCGTCCAGGAGGACCTGGAAGGCATTGTAGAGGCTTATATCCGCCTTTTCCTTCATCAGGCCAATGCAATGGTCGGCATAGGCAATGGCTCCGTTGGCAGATGTCGCTGGAGCAAGATTTCAAGAGTCAGTACCGTACCCATTAGTGTCACGTGAGCAGAGCACCCACTTAGCCTTCCTAGTCCCTTGCTGTTGAACTCTTTGCAATGCTTAGCAATGTTGACAGTTGTATCGCGGAGTAGCTGTGAGCGAGTCAGTATGCAAGGCAGGAAACATAGCCAGACCGAGCTTGGCGTTGAGGACACGGGCTACTCACGTTGTAAGCCGATGCATCAATCTTATCGACCACGGAAAAAGTCGACTTTGTGAATTCTTTCTCAAAGTCTTCCGTTGAATCGGTAAAGTTGATACCTTCAACGACATATAGGTATAGATCTACTCATAGGTCAATGATTAAACCCATGACCATCTCTTGGTCTGGTATGGTACGGGAATCCTACCATGGTACCCCTGCGTCTGAAGAATAAAGCGGTTGGTCTTGTCGTCAGGGGCTTTGGTAATGACTGAGCTGGGCGATGAGATGAGTACATGCTCTAGAGCCTTCTTCAACTGGTTCTCGCCCTCAGTATCTGGCACCCATTGGGCGTTGTTCAGAGCGACAGCTGTAGCAGTCATGGTGATAAGCAAAGGATATCAAGTGAGGGCTTAAAGGCCTGGCTGAATAGTGGTTACCAAAGTTGGGTTGCTCAACAGAATAGAGCTGAAGTTTGTTAAGTGAAGGAGGTTTTACAGTGACATTTATATAGGTATTAAGACATGTGCACAGGTATGCAACCTACGCAACAGCCTCCGATGTGATAATACTCTACACTGGGCTTCATTCAGCCCCCGAAGTGCAGAAACAAATGCAAACGCAGTGGAATGTACCTGCAAACGCAATGGAATGTACCTGCAAACGCAATGGAATGCATCTGCAAACGCAATAGAATTCATCAAGACGTAAATAATAATACTATTAGAGTCAAATAATCTTAAAGCAATACTAGAGTTCCATAGATCTTTAGTGAAAATGCAATTCATTGAGATCTAGGCTAGAAAAGGAGAAAATCGCCCGCCGAGAGCTGCAGGAATCAATCCCGCGCATAGCTGAGCATCGCGGGCTTGCAGGGCGAGGCATGTGCAGTGACGCCACCTGCATGGAGTCAGCAAAGATCAGCGTAAGCCACAACTGCGGGCCAAGTGACACTGTTGATACATATTCAGTCAACCAGTGTCCGTAATTAGTTGCATTCTAGTCCTGTCTCACCACTACATCTTATGACTTTGTCAACTCAATTACGCATATCTCACCCCCTTGTTGGAATGAACGTCCTGATTAACGTTTAGTCTTGTGACAACAAGGCTCTTCTAACCTTCCGGCCATCCGGCCACCTTATTTATTATCCTTCTTCCTTCATCCTCAATAGCTTCGTTCAATCATCAAATGTTCAATAACACTATCTTCTATTAACACCTAACTACTGCTTCATCATGGCCACGTCAACTTGGTCCGAATTTCACATTGCTATCCTCAGCAATGATAGCACTTTGTTTCCTTCCTTCCCGAGCAAACAGCTGTCCGGAGGCGATGCCGACAAGATTTTGCTCGCCGATATTCGCAAATATGCGGCAGCGTAAGTCAAATCCATGATCACTTTCCTTCATACAGGTGCCATGCTCACTATTTTTGGACTGATCTAGATCCCAAAAGCTGAGGTTTACGGCGGACGGCAAGACCATCCTGAATGATGACACTAGCTTGTCGTATTACATGTCATTGAGAGGGGACGTACGTACAACCGTAATTTATACTCTGGGAATACAAAGTCCGCCCGACTGACAAGAAAACAGAAATCGGATGGCCTGAACAAGGAACAAGACAAGGAGAGGGCATCAGGTGACACGGGGGCAAAACCAGCTGCCCCCAAGGATGGGGAGAAGAAGAGCGACGCATCTAACATTGACGCGCAGCAAAAGCCCGCCATAAAGACGGTTCAGGTCGACTTGATCTTGAACAGCGCTAGTGGCAGTGGAGGTGACGGAAAAACGTCAAACGCACCAGTCGACCTAGCTAAGATCCAGGGAGGTATTGATAAGATGATTGAGAACTTGAAATCGGACGGCGCAGTAAAACTGGGGGACCTGACGAAGCTTTCAGGCAGCCTTGGAGCTCTCAAGATTGATTCAATGAATTTTGCTGCCGCCGCCGGGTGAGTTATGTTCACATACTTCCGCCATGACATGTTGAATATGAATAGAGCAAAGGCTGACCCGTCGCAGAACAGTCACCTATCCCGAGCCACTTGATCTGACAGAGTTGCAATGGGATGCAGTTTTCAGGAACAACCGCGCTCTGCATGGTTGGTTCTACAAGGACAACATGCTGGTCAAGGCCAGGAAGAAGGGTACGAGACTCGCTAGAAGACGACTGCCCCCTTAACCCCTGATGGTGGACATAGATATCTGACTTTCCTTCAACATTAGCATTTCAGCTCAAACCAAGCTCGGATGCTGAGCTCAGTCGTCCTCAGCCTTCGGCGGAGACTAAGACCGAGTCCTTGCAGGAGAAGACCAACAGTGGTGACGGGGCTAAGGACACATCAACCCAGAAGACAAGTGGAAAAGAAGGGACACCTACTACGAGGGTATGCTTCAACTCTCACTCGGTATCACATTGGGCTGCCCGAAAACACGGTAACTGACTTGTGTCCAGATTGGCCCCGTACTTCCTGTCCCACCATTCTATGTATGGGATGATGCCTCTGTCGAGGTCACCGAGATGACCAGCGCGCTGGAGAAGACAATGGCAGACCAGGGCTTCAGTTCTACGGCAGTTAAGGCTGCTGGGTAAGTGACACGATCTTGATTGACAAGGAGAAAGTTGAACCGGAGTCTGATACATGATACCAGAGGCGGTGGAGCAATGGGAGCTCAGGCCAGTGCCTCGCTTGCTATTGAAACCGAACATTCAACTGCAGATAAGAAACTGAAAGCCGAAGAGGTCAAGTCTATTCACGTGGCATACAAGGTAAGCAGGCACTACGGCACTCTCCCTATGACGAGAAGCTAGATAGACTATTGGGAGGTGTCCTGGCTGACCTTCTCGCCCTCAAGTTTCCCAGGGCTGCAGTCGAAGTGGACGCATACTGCTTGCAACTGACGGAAGAGTGCAAGCGACAAGCATTGGCATGTCGGAACAGGGCCGACGTTGACAGGTGGCAGCGGGAATATGGTAAGCCATTTCACATCCTTCTTTTACGTCTCACGCCTTGTGCACTAACACATTTTCTAGGCAGCGTCTTTGCTACCCAGTTTACCCTTGGTGGAGAACTTACCAGCTCACGCCTCTTCCGCAGCACTGACGAAGCAGAGCTGTTGGCTGTCAAGGACAGCCTCAAGATTGCTGCGGGCTTGAGCATCTCTACCCCTTACGTCTCTGCCGGCGCCAGTTACGGCTCTTCCAACTCGAACGAGAAAACTGAGGGAGAGAAAAAGGCGCAGCAAAGCATGCGACTGGCCTGGCAGGCTCGAGGAGGAGACACTCTCCTCTGCTCCAAGTACGTTATGCTCTGCGCCGATGCCTTTGTTGATCCGAATATGCTGTATGCTAACTTCTGTGTGTCACTAGTCCACCTTTGTGGACGAATACCGTGAGGGACTACCGTCTTTGGCGCATCACGAATGTAAGTCTTTGTGATTCTGTGATATCTTGACTCCGGTGTGTCACGAGTTGTTCTAACCTTGGCCACAGCAAGAGGGGATGGTCAAGATGATTGACCTAGTCAAGTCTATACACCTCAAGGCAGGCAACTTTCTGGAGAACCCCGAGACGGCCTCCAAGAAAGCCTCCACGACTGATTCGGTGTGGGGCCTACTGTCCACTGCGTTGAAAGATCCTCAAAAGTACCCCGTAGCGGATAAGATCAAGGAATTTTACGAGAGCAACGGCTTCAGTCTGGATGAGTTTAATGCATCGCTCGATCAGGATGGAGAAGATTTGAGGCTGAATGAAAAGGTCAGCTGGCCAAAGTTGGATGGAGAGCAGAAGGTTTATGTTGGTCTGTTGTGCTACAACAAAAAGTTGATTTTGCAGGATTAGTGTGGGTATCAGTACCAACTCGGCTTAAGAGTAAGAAAAGGAGTCATCAATATGTTTATTATGTACTTGATTGGAGTAACCTGGCCTGGCTACCGTGACGATGCCGCCTCTCATCTTAGAGTGAAGCTTGGAGCCCCAGGAGGGGGGATATAACCGGAGATATATCGACAGAGGGTGCTATTGTAACATCGGTATTCACGTTAAATCAATGAGAAACATAGTAATACAATTGTACCTCAATAAGATTCAACTAATAACTACTCTATTAGGTGGCAGTTCGGAGAGTTTCAAAGGTCAGCAGTAATGTCTCCGGTCACTATAAGGGCTGACAGGAATGCATCTTGAGGATTTACGTTTCTTATCGATACATTTAGAGATCTGGCTGCATCATAGACTGTTTTGATATGGTGAACTTTGTGGACATGATGGCGTTCAAGCCTCATAGTCGCAGTGACACTTATCCCTTCATTGACCGTACTAAGACATAATTAAAAGGCAAATGTGTCTTCATAACGGGCGCATCTAAGGGTATTGGGAAAGCTATAACACTCTTCTCTATGGTTGTCGAGGAAACTTGCGCGTGAGTGGAGCGAACTACATGAGACCATAGGCTGCGATGGGTCTGAGCAGAACGGAAATCAGGCTGGCAAACGCTACACAGCCTCATTTGGTGTTATGGGCTAGCCCAAGTCAGAATAGTTACTTGCTGCCTCAACATCGATCGGACATAACCTGTATTGATTTCTACGTCCCTTGTATCAACGCGTATCAATACGCGCCCCTCCTTCAATCCTTCAACAGATATCGCGCCTTGTCTCTTGAAGGCACATCTTCGACATTATCTCCCAGAGCGGAGATGAAAGCATCTCAGAGACAGTTTCATGCGCCTTGCTAGCTCTCGCACCTAGAGTTTGTAGCCGTTGAATCGTCTCCATAGGACCCTTTGGTCCGCATATCTGGCTCAGCGGCAACGTCGAGCATAGTCCGACCTTCCTTGTCTGTTGCATTTATGTCCACTCCTGAATATAGAAGTGATTGTATCGCCCCATTATAGAAGTATTCTGCTGGAAATTACAACGCTACACGGGGCAGAGGCGTCCGTCCAAGTCCGTCGATACCGATAGCAGCCCCGGCACTCAAGAAAAATTCGACGAGTTGCTCTTCATTGCTCGCCCAAGCATTTGAACAAGGTTCCATCACCTCGCCACCATTGACGACGTCGTTACGGCCAATGATGGTTCGCAGTCTATGAGATTTTTGCACATCAGAGCAATTCGTTCATACGTCCATGCTTTGCGATGTGAAACTGCCAGTACCATCGTTGACTCAAATATAAGAGCAGACAGTCCAAAACGATTTTCAGCTCTTCTAGTACTTATAATAGCTCTGGCGTTGTGCCATACGCACGAATATCGCTGACGGCCTTGGTTTTGTCCCTAGACAGCTCCGGCATGATGGTCCTTCGCTGGTTATATAGTGTCCTGAATTGTTCAGCTGTATATTTAAGAACGGTTCCTGATTGGGAGAATGGAGAGCGTGAAGGAAATGATGTCAGGCTAAGATTGGCTGTTTGCTGTTGAACGCGGCCATCACCAACGGCACCTAGAATCCAGAGCCTGGACCCAATGGTGGTGTGAAGCCTTCATCGTGAATCATCTATGTACGAGACACATTGACGCATCGTCATCCCCAACGTGAATGCGACGACCCCAGACTGGTTTGATTGAATATCGTAACGCTACCTCATCCACCTTCTCGAGGAGAAACTGTAAAACCCAAGTTCCGCGTCGTTGTTATGTCTTTGGGCGCAGTACTACTGACACATGCAACCAAGCGTCCGGTATTTGGAATGCGTCTCAGCAAAATCACCTGCGGACACTGTTTCCAGTGCGCTCGAGAGCGATAGCTATTTAATCTTAAAAACGACCAGAGGTCAGCAGAGGCCTGGAGCGCGTGAAGCAATGGATAGTCTAAGCAGTGACGCGATATATACACAGGCACGTCTGGATATGGGTTCACACAGGTCATATTCATTAGTATAGAAAGGTTCACTCAGCCCAGCTCAGCCCGAACTCAGCTTAGGGCGGCAGGAGCTCAGCTTTAGAATCAGAATTGGACTTTGGTGTGCTTGGGTTTTGTCTCCGAGCTATCTGGTATGTTTTGATCGTTGTGGTGCCTCCGTTATTATCAGACAAGATGGATTGGTGGAAACAGATTATTGATGATAGAAGATCTTGCCCCCCTCTCTAACAGAGGGCTCGTAGCAGCTCTATTTATACAGGTGCCCTCATCGTCATAGGGACTACAATAAGGTTTCTCCTAAGACCGGCTTGCTAGAGATCCGGGTCTTTGAGACCGGGCTGTGGTCTCAATAGTTGATAGATGCAACATAGGGCTTTCCTAGCATATCTGTTCCGTCTGACAGTTATCTTATCTTATCGTAGCAGAAGTTCCTGGCTGTTCGACCATTCGGGCTCATAACTGTTTCTAATTTGCAAAATTGGGACCCCGTACAGGTTGCTCGGGTTATCATACGTTACATCTCGCCAACAGTTGCAACCTTTCACGCCATCGTGTGGGGCGATTGGAACACGCGAGTTTTCCTGGAAGCCTGCCAGGCTGCCATTTGCGACGAATATCTTAAAAAAGGGAACGGGACGCATCTATCTTGAATTTCGCACGTTGACACATCTTCTTCTTCAGTTTACTGTTCCTTCAACTACAAATCGCCTTCAACTCTCTGTTAATAGCTAGTTCTTCCGAGACGGTTCCTACAGCTGCACGGGAATACATAGCAACACTGATACCTATCCACGTCTGTACGGAATTCTCAAAGCACAATTCTTCAACCATGACTGTTGACATCAACGAAAAGAGTGTTGAGGTAGACCCGCCATCGGTTTCTGACCTAGGACCTATCGCTCTAGCGGCAAGGGGCAAAGAGCTCACAGGGTTGGACGTTTTTCAACAAACAACCGACGACTTTACTATGGCCAGGGTGGAGGAGCTCATGTCAGAAATGAACAAGGACATACCTACCGGAGGTACGGACATGGCATATGGAGACAAAGGTGCTCAACGCCTTCGCTTTTGGAAAGCCAAATCACCCAAGGCTCCCATTGTCGTCTACATCCATGGTGGAAGTTGGCGAATTGGGACATATTTGGACTCTATTGGTTCGGTCAAAGTTGGTCATTTGACCGACAAGGGCTATGCCTTTGCCACGGTCAACTATTCGCTCATCCCTTCGGTGACGGTGGAGGAGCAGGTGCAAGAGGTGGCCAACTCGCTCGGTTTCCTGGCGGAGAATGCAACAAGACTAGGGTTCGATCCTCATCAGTTCGTTCTCATGGGTCACAGCTCTGGCGCGCATGTTGTCACTTTGCTGGGAACCGACCAAAGATATTTTGAGCAAGCCGGGGTAAGTATCGAACATGTGCGGGCCGTCATCGCCCTGGACGGCTCGAACTACAATGCCCTGGCCGAGATCATGGATAGCCCGGGATCAATAGCTGACAACGCCATCTTCGGGCTCGGAAGCGATCCGAAGCGACTACAAGCCATGTCACCTACCTACCATGCTCGCGCTCCTAATGCACGTGCTTTCTTGCTGCTCCACGTCCAGAGACAAGGGGACATCCGCCAGGCAGTCGAGCTGACCGCGGCTTTGAGCGCTGCAGGGACCGACGCTGCCTTGCATGTGTTTGAAGGGCAGAGCTTCGAGGGACACATGCAAATGCTTCTCCGGCTTGGTGATCCAGCCTATCCTGCGACGCGCGTTATGGATGATTGGCTTGACAAACATGTTCCAGTGCAATGATGCAGTTGACGATAACAGCAGCTGAGTGTCGTTGCACAGATGCTCTGGATGTCGGACTGTGCTGCCGGGAACGGAGCCACTGTATTTAGTTGTGAACATAGTCAATACAGATTCACATTATATTGCAGCCTTTGTCTCCTCAAAAAGATTACTTGGTATTAGTCTCGGGTCGTGAAATTTTGGGAGGATTTAATAGTGGTTGGTGTCCATCCCACTATTGAAGGATAAGAAGCATCCCTCTCGTTACAGAAACAATGCAGAACATTCTTAAGAGATTGAATTTACCCATGAACCCCAGTCAGTTTCTAGCAGTCTTTCAATTTTGCCGGATCATGCTGCTGACGCAAACCTTTCCACAGCGACACTGAGAGTCGGACACGCCAAAATCCAACAACACCGCTGGGTAGATCCTAGGGAGAGTTTCTCTTTGGGGTCTGGATGGCATGAGTCCGTGAGTAATAACCCGGGAATAATTGGGGGGCTATCGTAACGCGAAGTGGCTATGGTGGCTAGAGGTGGTCTGATAGTACAAAATCTCCAATCGACCATACGACACATGGGTCCTGGCAACAGTCGCTTCAATGTTGAACCATTGAATAAGAAATCCAATTTCTCTTCAATCAATCTACAAGACAAAAAGAGTATATGGTGTTGCGTGTGATATAGGACGAGACTGTTCTAGGCCCGGTTAAATAGCCTCCCATGCCATATATCTGACACCTCCTACGCCCTGATGTGGTGCAATCCACGTGCCTCAACAGGCCACTCCACGTCGATGGAATACGCGGCCAGCGTTTTGAAAAGTCACAATGGACTTTCTTTATCGCATGTGAGTGTATATATAATATCATTGTGAACTTCTTTCTTAGACTTGAAAATCTTCATAACAATCACTCGACCGGCTCGAACAGAATACCTAATACAAGCCCTTTCTCATCTTTGTTCCTGTTTTCGAAACTCATCAGCGCATCATTTCTTTGAAGCTTACGGTAGATCTGTACTTCAGCCTAAAAAGTCACTATGCGTTCCTTCATCAAAACTGGAGTCATTGCTGGCGCTGCCACGACCCTCTTCTCTGTCCTTGGCAACTGTCAGTCGGTGTCCACCGTCTCAGGCGCCTGCGGTACCGTCATCAAAACTGCATCCGCGAATGTTGCAAGTGGTACGCCCACTGGAACTGCGGCACTTGGAGCTGCCCCTAGTGGCACTGCTCCTGGTAGCGCACCCAGCGGCTCGCCCCCTGGTGGTGATGGTGGCAGCGGCAGCGGCACCGTCAACAGTGGCACTGGCCTCTATGTTCTCACTGATGGACAGGTCATCAATGGAGGCTCCTACTCGTGCGAGTCCAACGACACTAGCGTGTTCATCGCCAATGGCACCGTCTCGGCTACACTCATTGACGTGGACGTTGTTAAGACGGGAGATACATCCTCTGACGACGACAGCAGCTTCTACGGCCTGAATGCTGGCATTTTGGCTATTGACACAGCCGTCTTGAACATCACCGGTGGCTCAGTCCTGGACTATGGCCAAGGATCTGACGGCGTGTTTGCTTATGGAGATGCGACCATCTACATCAGCGGCACCAGAATCAACGTCACTGGCGGCAACTCGGGAGGCATTGAGGCTGCTGGCGGCGGCACCATGTACGCCTCTAACCTGATTATCGACGCGAACAACAAGGCTGCTATCCGTAGCGATCGTGGCGGTGGCTACATGATTGTCGATGGAGGCACGTACCGCACTTCTGGCGCCCAAGGTGCACCGGCCGTGTACTCTACGGCCAACATCACCGTCAGTGACGCCATCCTGACTGCCGCTGGATCTGAGGCACTCGTTATTGAGGGCCTCAACGAACTGACCATTAACAACTGCACTGTTTCTGGTAACATGGGCGTGTCTGGCACTCAGGAGCTGCACAATGTGATGCTGTACCAGAGCATGTCTGGCGACGCCGAGGACGGCACCTCCGAGTTCACCATGAACGGCGGCTCCATGGAATCGCTGAGCGGCTGCATGTTCTACATCACCAACACCGACGCCATCGTCACCCTCAAAGGCGCCGATCTGACCTTGAGCGGCGACAGCAACTACCTGTTTAACGTCTCTGGAAATGATGCCTCCAACGGCTGGGGAAGCGTCGGCTCCAACGGGGGCAATGCGACGCTGAACCTCTTGGGCCAGACCGTCTCGGGTGATATTTACGTCGATTCCATTTCCACCTTGACTGTCAACATTGAAAACGACTCGGCCCTCACAGCCGCCATCAACCCCGACGGCACGACGGCTGGTGGTCTTGTTGTAGTCATTGATACTACTAGCACCTGGACTCTTGATGGTGACAGCTATGTCTTGTCCTTCACTGGCAGCCTAGACAACGTCGAGCAGGGCTCTTACACCCTCTACGTGAACGGGACCGCAGCTTCTGCTTAGGTACTGATTGCTTGATATTGTATTATAGAATGGTTTTAGTTAGATATAGTCCTAGAGTACCTTATACATTTTATTGGGCAGGAGAAACTGAAGACTGCCTCATAGCCATAGATTCAAAAGCGTTTCGGTCCATCTGATCTTCTTCACTCCACTGGGGCTCACATCGGTAGTCCCATGTTCTCATCCGTGGGTAGATACTCAAGTATAAGTCAATACTATACTACTACAGTTGAATCACAGTTTATTCTTGCCATGCATAATTTTGACAGCCATTGATACATGTGGTAGTTTGGTACTTGCAGCCCTCGGCAGAGTGCTTACCTGGGAAGCTGGGAAGGATCTTAGCAGCTCTCTGTTCACGTCGCCAATCGACTTATCATGATTTTTATCCCAAGTATCAGGCCAATAAGAAGTGAAAAGGCTTCGCAATAAAGCTAATAGTCATGAACAAAAAAAAGGCCGAACATAGGAAATTCATGTTCAGCTCGAGAAACATCGTCCACTTTTCATAAAAGAATTTCAAACTTCACCAACGAGCTTCCACATGCATCAAGGTGCTAGCTTTATAGCAGCAGCGCCGTGGGCTGAGACAAACTTAGTCAGTGGGTGGAGTGGCGAGGCCTTGGCTTGGGGCTGCAATCCATGGACCAAGATAGAGACAGGTATGAGCAGTAGTGCGTCACAAGACGATTCTATGATATAGTCGAAGGGCTTTCCATGGAACAAGTGTGGTGAAATATGGTTGCGATGAGGTGAGTGAACCATGTAGTGATACTGAGATACAAGGTTGCTCACAACCTTGCTAGGGCCATTGACAAAGTTGGGGACACTGAGTCCCCAACCTAAAAGGCCAAATTATTTTACCTACCTCATTTGCTGCCTGTTGAGCTTGATGGTCAAATACAGCAGCCATAAATAAAGTCTCCGACCGTCAACTGGCAACTTCCTCCATCATCCCACCCACATCTTCAGATATCTTCACTCGCGACATTTCTGTCCCTCAGCCCCTCGGAATAAGCTTCAAAATCCAACCCTCAATACAAGCCATGGTTTGTTTCTCTTTCAAACGGGTGTTTAGCAGGACGACTGCGGCTACCATATTGAACCTCATCGTCTTGACCGATGCCAGCCTCACGGGATAGCCCACAGGCGACCCACCCAAGGCGATACCGGCCAACGCCAGCGCAGCTGAAATCAAGTTCCAGCCTGTTCTCAACTTTGACCAAGACAGATGCTACAACGTGCCCGCCATTGACCTGGAGGGCAACGTCGATATGGGCTTCCGATGAAAGTCGCAGCCACTGCCCCTCTCGAGCGAAAGTTGCCGCAACGCCAGCGACTTGGACAACAATCAAGTGTATAGCCGCGGGCGCTGCAACAATGGCTAGTGCGTCCTCATCTACGACTACTACTTCGAGGCAGACACCGCGGCATATAGACCTTGGAATTACGACTGGGAGCGCATTGCCCTCTGGATCACCGAGAACAAAACGCAGTCCGTGTCCGTGACCTTCGCCGGCAAGTGGGAGACGAGAAACAGCACCAACGTAACATTCGAAGGCTATTCTCCCAAGATTGTCTACCACAGGAAAGGGAAATGGACTCACGGCTTTCGTTTTGGCAATGATGTCAACAAGACGATAGAAAATCACACTGGCGAGTGGTTCAAGGGTCCACTGCTTAGCCACGGTGGTTGGCCATGCAAGACACTGAGAGATAAGCTCATGAATGGGGACTGGACTTACTTTTTCAGGCGGGATCTCAGAATTGCCATCAAAGACGGCGAGTTTGAATGTCATATCAAGTAGATGAAGCCGTGGAATTTTACATTCAATGAAACTCTTCATTATAATAACGATACGCTGTGTTTGTTGCCTGAAGAGAGCAGCGAGCGTCAAATGATTCAAGCCATGTGATGTTCTAGTAAGATCACGATAAAAACAAAACATGATACATCTTTAAAATATCTCTCGCACCATGGTAAAACCCTGCCCATTACTGATCCCGGTGTTTCTGCCTACTTCAATGCTAATACATGAGGAACAGTCTACCCTAGATCCGGAAGGAGGCACAATATCATGGTCCATCGGGTAGCTATGAGCCTCAGCAACAGGAAACAATATTATGCGGAAAAGATATGAATGGAAGAAAAAGTATTTCGTGTCATCTAGCTGGGTGGACTCTAAACTGGCAGTGCATACCTAACTAGGTGACCCGAGTATCACTGAAATACCTATCCAGTCGACACCATCCCATTCCCGATGATAAGAAGTGTAGAATAGATCACACATTACCCCATGATTCCCCAAAGTACCCAATAATCCCAAACATTGCCATCTATTTAATCAAATTCTATAGTCAACCGGGGACCCTCGGATCCTCATCCCCAAACGCAGTTAATTACATTAGAAATCCAAATTATTTGTCATTATCGGAATGAACCAAAACATTCCATATGATCAGGTCGCTGACGTGCTCCGACTAGCACACTTGTTTATGTCAAGCCAAGGAACAGGGGCAATGCGAATGAACAAGCAACCTGTACAGCCAGCGGCACGATGGCGTAGGTACCGGTAGAGTACTGAGCAGGGGCAATGGTCCAGCCCCATGGCGCTCCGACAGCCATGTAAATCATACCCGCCGAGATGACAATGCAGATGAGGAACGTGTACTTGAAGCGGTGCATCATCTTGTTGAGACCAATGTAGATACCGGTAGGGCCCAGTTCCTTGGAGGTCGAGGCCCACTCGATGTTGACGGATAGGGCGTGGCAGAGCAGTGCCTTAGCACAGTTGATACTGATGCCACCAAAGAAGAGGAGCAGGAACGGAAGCCACGTGACGGTTTCGATAATGGTGACCCAGAACGACTTCTCCTTGAGGCGGTGGCGCGTCATGCTGAAGGAGACGGAAGCGACGCCGTTGAAGACGACGAGCAGAGAGACCCAGATACCCCACGAAGGGGTGTAGAAGTGGTCGAGGTCTGCAAAGAACAAGCCGACGAGAACATAGTTGACGATGGTCAGCAGCATGCCAGCAGCGATAGCGTAGTCTGCAACGATTAGATTCGTGGGCTCAAGAATGAGTGAGGGGAGGGTGGGTCGCTTACAGGTAAAGATGTACGCAATGATGGAAACCTTGCTAGAAACAGGCATGTTGCTCCAGAGGAAGCGGAGGAACAGTCGTGTGACGGGGCCCTTGTAAATCCATTGGTAGCTGTCATGTAGCGGTTAGAAACGTGTCAGGGCTCAGAACCGGGTCAACTTACAAAGGATGGAACACAAGTTCGTTGCAGCCGTACGCATACTTTTCCCAACGGTTCAGCTCGTCATACACGGTCAAAGAGACGCCTTCTTCAAAGCCACCATTATGGTAGGTGGCCAGACGACAAGCCATGCCAGCCATCTGGACACGCAGACTGATGTCGAAGTCTTCGGACACGTGCGAGTCAGACCACCACTTTGTGATGCCATCAGAGGGATCGACAAACGAGACGCTCTGGATAGCTTTCCAGCGCAAAAAGGCATTGTGACCGACAAAAGGGGCGACGTCGCCGGTGCCGACACCGTACTTGATGGCCGTGTAGACAATGTTGGTGAAGTAGGTGATTCCGTTCTCAAAGATGTTGTGGGCAACCTGCATGACGCCGGAGCCGTGCTGCAGAATAGCCACCTCGGGACTCTCGTGCATCTCCAGGGCGCCATAGAGAAGGCAGTCGACGGGGACACGAGTATCGCAGTCAATGATGAGAATGATTTCACCCATGCGGATGTTGCCCTCGGCCCACGTCTTGCCTTCGTCGGCGTCGAGCATGTTCTGCAGGGCCGTTTCGTAGATCATGTCGTCGTCCTCGGCCGTCAGCTCGTCGTAGCTGCAGTTGCGGCCCTGACACTCGAGCTCCGTCAGGCGGTGCAGCTCGTCCTCGACGCGGTTGGAGAAGGAGAGGCAGTAGTTCATGTTGCTGGCCTTTTTGAACTTGCCCTTGCGCACGAAGCCGAGCTTGTTGGCGCGACCCTGGGGGCTGAGCTCGCTCTCGTCTTGGTTGTCGACTTCAGGGTCGAGGGGAGGAGAGCGCTTGAACCAGGACAGGAAGCCGCCGCTTTTGGATGTCTTCATGTTGGGCATGCGGGCGCAGTAGCCAATGCCGTTTTCACGGTAGTATTGCTTGCGGGCTGCAGCGAGCTCGGGTTGGATGCATTGCATGCCGTCGTCGTTGATGAAGACGGATGCTGTGCCACCCTGGTTCTCGTAGTACTGGATAGCAGCCATGACGGAGACCATGGTTGGGACAACGACGCTGTTCAATGCAAGTTAGACATATTCAACAGAGTTGCAAGAGAATAAAATCAACTTACCCTCGCAGGCCTTCCTTGTACACAGGCATTTGCACGGTAATGTGAGGCAGCTCATAGTTGACGTAGCGCTTACGGTTAGGCTTGACGGCTGTGGCGCACGTTAGATCAGGTACGGATGGATTAACAAAAACTACTAACCAGAATGGTATTTCGAGTTTCGCAGACACATGCCAGCAGGGAGAAGCAATTGAAAAACACTGCTGACGACGACGATGAAGAAGAACTAGACAAGTGGTAAGCGATTTGCACGCCAAGATTCTTGAGCGAGAGAAATGCGTACTAGTGATAGGAGACACAGAGGCGGAATGACAGCAACCTGTTTTGTGGTCAGTTTCAGTGAGAAGCATCGCAAAATTGATTCAACGAACCAGAGTGAAGCGCAAATAGTCGCCGTCCCATGCCCACTGGCGGAGAAGCTGATTGAAAGTCAGAATATTTGTCTATCGTCGGAATTTCGTACGAGCGTCGTTTCAAACTCACCTTGGACACACCCATGCTCTGAGTCAGAATGACCAAAATCATGACGATGCCAATTCGGAACGAATGGACTCGCAGCGTCGGCCGCACAGGCGGGTTGCCTTCGAGATCCTCGTCGACGTCGTCGACGCCTTCTTCGACTTTGATGGCCGCCTGGTAGACTTCGTTCTTTTCATCGATGGCACCGCGGACAGGCGTGGGCTGGCCGTCAATGGACTGCTCCTCGGTCTGGGCGAGCAAGCCGCGAGGCATTGAAGGGCCGACGATCTGCGTAGCGACGATTGAGTTAGTTTTGCCATTGAGAGATATTGACCCACAGTGATACCAGAGGCGACATTTCTCCAGGTGAGATATAGAAACGGGTGCAATGGCTACTTACAAAGCCCAACAGCTGCTTCTCGACATTGTGAGCGACGCCGATGATGGTGTTTGGGTCGTTGGACCAGATGAGCACGCAACGCTCCTCGGCGACGATGCAAGAGCTAGCCGAGTAGACCAGCGACTGATGAATGTCTGCCAGCGAGGGGATGACGGGAATCCGTGCGCCAGTGCTCTCAACCAGCAAGCTGTTCTGGTCGGGCTTGATGGTGTCGAGGACGGTGTTGGTCACCTCGGAGGCCATGGAGACGACGGCATTTTCGTCTAGACGGGCCACGGCTGCCACCAGGTTTGGGCTTGGATCATCTGGAGCATACGTGTACGTGCCGTCGGTCTGCTTGATGGCCACGCAGGTGGCAGACCAGCCGCTGGTGATGGAGGCAGCGGGCAGTTCATCAAACCAGCCGAGTAGCGTGGCGCGACGGGCAATGTACTTGGCAACCTGTGTCTCGTTAGGCTTGTCCGTCATAATAGAGGCGGCATGTTGGAAGCGGATGAGAGCAGAGACATGTTGGAGTGAGACGTTACGGGGTGAGACGTGATGGAGTGAGACAGGAGAGTGAGACAGGGAGCAATGCTAAAGACAGACTTGTGATGGTCAAGGCCAAACACCTTGAATACAATACAAGACCGGGTAAAGACACATCTGAAAGAACTCACCAGTGCTGGCTCCTTGACCTCAGTCGTCATGGCCGGCGTGCCCTCAGACGAGCTGAAGCCGGACCGCGATCGATAGTGGTGAGGACTGAGCGAGGGAAAGTATCCTCCCCCCTCGAGCTTCTTCAGCGTCTGCGCATCGGCAGAGGGACTGGGAGGGACCGACTCGCGAAAGCGAGACTCCCGCTTCTCAGACGACGATGCCATTGCGTTGAAGGGAAGGATTTGGGCGGAAGGGTAGGGACTTGCGCAACAACGAGAGAGCTTGCACAGAGGAATCCTTTGCCTTTGGTCCTTGGAGCTTGACTGCTTCCCGAAGAGGTGTTCTGCTTCGGAATAAGGGACCGGGAAATGAGGAAAGGGGGAGGAGGGGACAGAAAAGAATCCGAGTTATGAATCAAACCCCAAAGAGAGAGAGGCCCCAAGAAGAGACGGATCAAGCCGAGAGGTGATAGCTCAAGCCCCGAGAGCGAGAAAAGAAAGCCCGATAATGTCAACGCCAACGCCAACAGCCTAAAGGTCAGGGGCCAACAGACACATGTGTTGTCGTGTCAGTCAGTTCCGGGCCTCGCGAATGCGCTTCAGGTTCAGGTCCAGGTTCTAGATCCAGTCCCGGCGCTTACACGGCAATCAACTGGGCCTTGCTGCCTCGCGTACGCAATACTCTCAATCTTTGCCTTTCTCCTCCTCCTCAACAACGGTGATAAGCATCTAAACACCCACTAGATTGCGTTACCAATCTGCAGCCCGAAAATAAACCCCAAAAACAACACAAAATCAAGGTTTCGCCTCGGGAGGGCAACACCACGGCATGGCTTCTTCGGTAGCGGCCATGTCAGCAAGCCTCCCCGATGGAGCTTCCATGCCGGAGACCTTTTCCCCCGGAGCCAATAGTCGCAACACTAGGACCTTGTCTAAGGCACGTCGAGCAGGCTTTTCTGGCGAGGCGGCCTGTTCGCAAGAGGAAGCTCGCAATCGAGACGTTGCGGCGGAGAGAAACCAGACCTGCAGCGTGTGAGAGTTGTCTGGGTGAGAGAGAAGAAGGCCGCTCAAGGGTTGACAGCAGGATATGCCGTACCTATGCAAGCCAGGCACAGGGGTCCGGGGGGGAGGCCCGCACATGGGACGCCCCTGTATCTCGGCATTCAATCGGGCCTCAGATCCGACCCTGGTCTACAAAGTAGATCTATTCCTGACGCGGTTATCCCGTCAGAGTGTGTTGCCAAGGTTCGCCAAGGATCCAGGGCCTAGGGGTGGGATATCAGACCAACTTCCACCAACACAGTGTACAAAGTGGCAACGTGCATGGGACGCAGTTGTGGCGTCGATATTCCAATGTCGACATCTACGGATCCGTGCTATGGAGACTAGAGCCCTACGGCACTTGGCGATTGCCTCGTCAATTTCAAGTTGCCCAGCTCGCCGAAATGGGCTTGCCTGCCTTATCTCGGCCCTCATCCAGCCAGCCGGCGCACCCTTCTCGTACGGACGTGGTAACGGCTGCCCGCCACCTCGTATCTTCATCTGCACAGATCCGCATGGATTGTCGGCTAGACGCATGGGCTTCTTCGGCTAGGCGTGGAGCTGGTTTCCTTGACGCATATTACGTACGCCTTGGAAACGTTTGACGCTGTCGCCGGGGGGTGTCTTACTGCAGTGCTACGCTGCCAACACCGGGATACCTCATGGCCATGTACACAACGCTCGCTTTCACGCCTTCATTCTAGGCAGCCTCATGGGACCCTTGCCCCTTTTTTTCGCCTCTTGGCTCCCGGGGGGTTGGTATCAACGAGAGTTTCCGTGCGGCCGCTTCTCAGCCCAGCAGCTTCCAGACTCTACGCCCCCCTACCCAGTTACCAAATTCGGGCCCAGATCTATCGACTGACTTGTCACTCTGCCTTGCATTGCATCTTCAGCTGGTCCAGGAGCGAAGAGATTGGTGGCTCGCGCCACGAGGATACCGGTATCTTGGCCCCCCTCCTCGGTATCATTGTAAGCTGGGCGTTGAGCGTGTACATGGCCAAGAGAAGCCGCAAAGTCTAGCTCCAAGCTTGTTTTTGGAGAAATCCAACAAGACGGACCCTTTGACGCCAGAGCAGTTTGTTTCCACATCATCCCGGAGTTTTGGGACAAAGTCAAGAGGCTCTCTCTCCTCTCCTTTCACTCCCAGCTCTTGGCCCTTGGCAGCGGAGCAGTGTTTGTCTGTTTTTCCCACATCAGTTCAGATTTTTGGGGCATACCTAGCCAAGGGGCTCCTCTTTCTTTCCCGCTCCCAAGACCTTGGCCACACAGCCTTTTTTCACACCTTGGTTCTCACATCTTGGCTTGTTTTTCCCCCTTTCAAGATGGAACGCCCAAAGACTGTCAGCTCGACCGTCGAGGAACCCGCGTCTTCGTCGTGGGTCAACGACGGTCGAACGCCTGGTAATGAGTCGCCGGAGAACCCGTTTGCAACTCCCATCGCTGTAACTCCGGTTGCAGCGTCTCTCAACCCCCGCCGAGCCACGTTTGCTCAGACCCCGTCTGTATATGAAGGTTTGTTATACATATGCACGAGGAAATGCTCTCGGTGGTGTTGATACGAGACTGAACTGATCACTCTGCAGGGCCTCGTCGGCGCTTCAAGAGCAGCCGGCTCACGGGAGAGTTTGAGAAGCCGTGGCTCGAAAAGTCCAAGAAAGAGATCAACTGGGACAGCATCATCTTTTACTCGTGCATTGGCATTGGACTGGGTAAGTCGGCGTCCCTTTGATCGACTGTCTGAAGTTTGCGCTGACTTTGTGGTGTTAGGCATTGGCGCATATCTTTGCTGGAATGCCACTCGCGGCGTGCCTAACCATGAGTATTGCTTGATCATGGACGACCACTTTGAGAACCTCGACAACTGGAACCACGAGGTGCAGATGAACGGATTCGGGTACGTTGCATTCTGATATCCTGGCGTCGTCCTTATCCCCGGGATTTTCTTATGCCGCTGTCAGCTATTGACCGGGTCTTATCTGACATTGGCCCCCCCTCCCCCCCTGGACGGTTCGTGGGGCTGATGATGTGTGTTGCTTGCAGAACCGGGTCCTTTGACTGGACGACGGATGACTCGACCAACTCGTACATCGACGCAGAGGGCCTGCACATTGTGCCGACCATGACGCTGGAGACGACGGACATTACGTACGAGCAGCTGGTCAACGGCTATACCGTGAACATGACGACCGACAGCGACACTTGGGGCAAGTGCACCAGCGAGGAAGACGAGACGGACAACCGCAAGTCGACGGAACGCCAACCCTGTGCGGCCCGCAGCAACGCAACACTCGGCCAGATCATCAACCCCGTCCGCTCAGCACGCCTCAACACGCGCAGCAAGAAGACCATCAAGTACGGGCGCGTCGAGGTGCGCGCGCGCATGCCCAAGGGCGACTGGATGTGGCCGGCCATCTGGATGATGCCGCAGGACAGCGTCTACGGCGAGTGGCCCAAGTCGGGCGAGATCGACATCGCCGAGGCGCGCGGCAACGACGCTCGCGACTACGACATGGGCGACAACCTGCTGTCGTCGGCGCTGCACTGGGGCACTGCCTCTGTGAATGACCGCTGGCGCATGAGCTACGGCGAGTGGGGAGGCAGCCGCGTGCGCTATGGCGAGGCGTTCCATACGTACGGCTTGGAGTGGAGCGAGAAGTATCTGTTTGCGTGGCTGGACGGTCGTCTTCGAGTGAGTCTTTTTTATACTGATATTGGTGTCCATCAAGGGTTGGAATAAGGTTGAATTGTTTATTTCCTTTGGGTTTTGCACCGTCTTCTTTTTCAGCGCGTTTCAGCACGCTTCAGCACGGTCCAGCGACCCGCCCGCCGTTATTCCCGCTGTGGCTCCCACAGTCCCCCACTGTCTCTCGCCCACTTTCACCCGCTCACTGTCTCTCTTTCACACGGTCTCACGGCGCCTCAGACTCTAGGCGCCTCAGACTCTACAGAAACACCGCTAACACCCCTTTACAGCACGTCATGTTCTTTGACTTTACCAAAAACAAGAATCTCTGGAGCTATGGTGAATTTGCCGGCGAATCCGTCAACGGCTCCGTCCCCGTCGATCCCTGGAGCAGCACCGGCCGCGCCAACACGCCCTTTGACGAGTCGTTTTACCTGATTCTCAACGTTGCCGTTGGTTCCACGAATGGCTGGTTTCCGTACGTTGCCATTTCTCATCATTTTTTTCTCCAGTGCTTGCAGTGGCTACCTGTCATTGCTACCCACCCTTTTCATCAATCCGAAACCCACGAGGCTGCCACGCCTCGACACCCCCTTTCCATGATCCTTGGCATCCGCCACTCCCACTCTTCATCTCGCCCCCCTGGATACTTTCCCCTTCCATTTCCCTGGTCGTTTTCTCGCACGTCTTCTTCCCGCTTCCCAGACTCCCTCGCTAACTTTAAATTTTCCAGCGACGCTGTTGGTGGCAAGCCCTGGGCTGACAGCAGCGAAACGCCCATGCGTGACTTTTGGAAGGCTAACTCGACCTGGCTGCCAAGCTGGGGCCCCCCAGAAGAGCGCGGCATGGTGATCCAGTCGGTCAAAATGTGGCAGGAGGGCAAGTGCTAACTAATCAAGCCACGCCTGCTGGTTGTTGGTTGCTGCTTGTTCTTCTTATCTCTGTGGCTTTTGCGGCCCTTGACTCCGCTTTCGCTTCTCTCGTGCATGGCGGATACGATGGCGGATGCATCCATCGCCGTCCCGCTGCACAAGAGATTGGACACTACACTCAACGAATCTCTCCATCCAGCATCTTGGGGTTGGTTGGGGGACTACCCAAAGGGATTAACCGATTGTCACAGTTGCTTAATTTAGTCTTTTTCTCACTCGATCCGGTGCCGTCGGCCTACACTTGTTCAAGGCCCATCTAGCCCATCTAGCCCATCTAGCCCATCTAGCGCCCGCAACATAGCAGTAGCACTAAGCCTTACGTCTTAGCGCCGCGGAATGTTGTTATCAAGCCAAAGCGTTGGGTGGGGGGTTCAACAGGGGACGGCAGTTGTTTAGTCTTGTTGGGATTTCGCCATAGGTGCTCTTTTTTTCCTGATTTCTTTTTTGCTCGTTCGGGCTTAATTGGTGCGATTGATATTTGACCGAGAAAGGATTTCTCACCGGGAAACGGGGAGGGGCAATACATAGACGGAATATTCGGGTTATCACGTCAGGTTGCGCTTTTGTAATGTTGTTTTTTTAACTTCTCGTATTCGATGCACGCTCTGCAGTAGACTCTGGCGCAATATGATAGATAGAAATTCACTCGTTTAAATTCATGCTTCTTGGCGGTTAGGTGGAGATGGGCCTAGAAAAAACAACTCCCGATGACCATGTCGACATGTGAAGGCCCCATAGCAGCCGGGAACGGCTAGCTGCATGGACGGTGCCAGGCCCATGCCTCGACTGAAAGCGGCTTTATCAGTACCCCGGCCCAAGGACGACTGAGAAGAGCTGAAGGCCATTGGTGAAGTAGCGGCCTCTCTTGGCACTCTCGGTCAACATCTGGACCACCTTGGCAGAGTCCCTGGCTTCCCTTGGCAACTCCACAACGCGTCCCCGACTCCCCGACTCCCCGGCTCGCCGGCCGTATACGTAATAAAGCAAATTACAGCCGTCGGAGCAATTGCAAAACTCCGGTCGCAGACCACTTAGAGGAGTCGTTGAGTGCGGCATACAGTGAAAACCTCCGTCGCTGTAAATAGCAAATCCACGTTTTGTCTTGGTGTTGCTTATCCCACTTCGATCGACAGGTCCGACTGCTGATCAACCAGACACAATCCAGCGCCGCAAACCCGTCAGATACGCTCGCTTGATCCTTACTGGCCCTCTCGAAGCGGCTACCCCTGTGGCTTGTCGGCTGTGACGCCGCTGGCCGCTAACACGACGCCACCAACACCTCTCCCGCGGCACACCCCCACGAGCTTGAGATCGGATCGATCAACACCGCTCTTTTTTCATTGTTCAGCGCGCTAGAACATGAATTGGGGCATCTCCACGAGCACAAAAGGAGGCATCATCGCCAAGTTGATCCGGTCTGTCTAGCGCTGACAACCAGCGACGGTGTCTTTTTGTCGATAGTTGTCCGTCAACCGCTCCACGTGGAAGGCTATCCTGCTTGGCACTTTTTAAAGCCGCAGATCTCATCTCCACCAGCGGGTATCCGCAAACGTTGACGATGAACTAAAAAGGGTGGATATAAAAGGTGGATTCTACTCGGGAGATACGTGCCGGGACCGAAGAAGCAACGACGTCCCGACCCCCGTGTGAGAGTGTGCGTCTATCACTACAACTGTAGATGTATCACTGTTGCTAGGTTATCCATCCATGCAACTGTATATCCACCCATGCAACTGGATATTCATCCATGCAAATATGCATCTGGATATGCATCGCTCCAACTGGGCCCTGCACCTGACACCCTGCTCGCAGATGCACTAATGCTGGGGATCTTTGTATCGCCTGCCAGCACATCCCTCCCTCTCTCGATCCTTCTATCCAACCCTCCGATGCGAATTCGGTACACACGTCCGAGCAGTTATGCGTAATACTGTACGAGAAAGCAAGTAATGATGACGACATGCCAGCCGTTTGCGGCTCTTAGTGCTCACACGCGCCCTCGCAATCTTTGCATATTCCCGTTATCTGCGGCTGCCAGCCACGGGCTTGCGAGCGGCCGGTCGAGACAAAACGCCGTCCTGTCTCAAAAAGAAGAGCCCCATAGATACAGGCGAGCCACCTCGTCTAGGTAGATTCCTCTCCAAGGCCGCCCCTGTCAGAACGTCCCCCCGACCTCCCCATACCGAACGCCTCTTTCAGGGGAGGTTCCCGCCAACATGCAGTGTGACTGACTGAACTGTAGCTTATTTGCAGTGTGATACCATATCAGTTATCCGCTGCTGTGTAATGGTGGCTGGCCTATTTTTCTGTTATCTCGCAGAGAGCTGCATGGCGACCTCAGCTCCTGGTACCCCATCACCCCTGGCTCTATCTGACTTCTTAGCCAAAATGCCCCAAATCTGGCCATGATCCCAGGCCTTAATGTACATGAGCAAGGCGCATCCAGCCCCAAGAACTTGGCACGAGCTGTGGGAATTACAGGGCTTGCCTAAAGAAACGACTATTGTTTCTTGGGCCGCATCCAGCTGTTCAGCTTTCTGCCACCCAGCCCTAACACCTAATGCCGTGGCAGCCGCGGCTCGTCGGCTCTCTCGCATCCGTCTCGACCAGTCCAAGTGGACTCCCCCTTCTTATTATTGCCCAGCGGTGAGTCACTTGCGAGGAGAAGCTATTGGAAAAAACGGACGAGGTTCTCGGGAGAGGACGGGGGAGAAAGGGGGGGAAACGCTGGGCGACTTCATCAGCTCGTACGACGCGGGGGCGCCTGCAACTAGAGCAAAGCACATATATTATAGAGGCTTTTCCAACCACAGCCATCTTCTTATCCCTTCCCTGTAGCAATCACACAAACGCCCGCTTCGGCCTCCTTTGCATCACCTTCGTTTTTTGTGTGTTTTGCCCCGCTGCTATTCCCCGACATCAACAAACCAACTGCCTTGTCTTGGCATTTTGGGGGAATCATGGCTGCCCTTCGCCTTGTTGCACTCGGTGCAACGTTCCTTCACTTGACCTCGGCCAGCGTCATCCTCCGTAGGGACTTGACGCCGCCGGAGGAGCCCCAGGATGGCTGGGCGTATGTGGGATGCTTCGTCGACACCGTAGCTGCGCGTGCTCTCAACGGCGCTGTGCACTACGACACTGAGGGTCTGACAGCTGAGACGTGCGTCGAGTACTGTGACAATGCTGGTTACACCTATGCCGGTTTGGAGTATGGCGTCGAGTGCTGTGAGTTGCTTCTTACCTTGTACTACATGGCGATCGTTGTGGCTAACTGTCTCATGCAGGGTGCGGCAACAAGGTCCCCACCACCTTGGTCGACGACTCGGACTGCAGCATGGCTTGCTCAGGCGATGACGAGCAGCCTTGCGGCGCTGGAAACAGGCTGAGCGTCTTCACCAGCGATCTCATGGCACCCCTCGTGGCTGGCTGGAGCTACTCTGGCTGCTACCTGGATAGTGTGGCCGCTCGCGCCCTTACCGGTGATTATTACGCCGACACCGAGGACATGACCCACGAGAGCTGCATCACCTTTTGCGAGGCTGGCAGCTTCAAGTATGCCGGTGTCGAGTACGCCAGAGAGTGCTGTATGTATCTATTCATTGCCCCGGAATGGAGTTCAAAGACTGACCGTGTGTGACTTGTAGTTTGTGGCAACACCAAACCTGCCACCAAGGAGCCTGATACGGACTGCGACATGCCCTGCACTGGCGATGCCACCAAGAACTGCGGCGCTGGCAACAGACTGACCGTCTTTGTTGGTGAGAGCGGCGGTAGCACAGATCCCGATGGCCCTCCTACCATTTCTGGCTGGCATTATGTCGGCTGCATCGAGTGAGTCTTCCCCTGATCAGCGGCTATGCTGTATGACAGAAGCTAATGCATGATGCAGAGAGGGCACTGATGGCCGCACCTTGACCCACCAAGTCTACCTTTCCGGCGGTGCCTCGACTATGACCAATGAGCTCTGTGTCGCCGCTTGTGACGAGCAAGGCTATAGTCTGGCTGGCACTGAGTACTCTGGCGAGTGCTTCTGCGGCGACAGCTACGCCAACGGCGGTGGTGACATTAACACCGGCTGCACCATGAAGTGCAACGGCGACCAGACGCAGATCTGCGGTGGTCCCAACCGTCTGAGTGCCTGGGCCTTCGGCGATGCTCCCGAGTCTTCAGCCAGCACGTCTGCTGTAGCTTCGTCGACTGGGATCTCAAGCTCGGTGGCTTCGTCAGGAACTGCCACTGTTGTAGACTCTTCAACCACTGCCTCTGCCACCGACGATGTCTCGTCAACCACGTCCGTCCCCACCGTCACGGGTCTCCCCGATGGCTGGGAGTACAGAGGTTGCTACATCGACCCGGCCGGCCGCGCCATGGAAGCCGCCCCCGGCAGCCCCTCTCAGAGCAACACGCCCGCAAGCTGCATCGCCAAGTGCATCGCCAACGGCTTCAAGGTGGCTGGCATGGAGTACTCGGAGGAGTGCTACTGCGGCAACGCCCTCAACAACGCGGCCAAGAAGACGGCCGAGTCGGACTGCAACATGCCCTGTTCTGGAGACAGCAGCCAGATGTGCGGCGCCGGCAACCGTCTGTCCCTCTACTCGGACGGAGACTTTACCGTCTGGCCTATCCCCGTGGCCAAGGAAGACGATCTTCCTGGTGAGTGGGAGTACAAGGGCTGCATCTTTGACAACAATAACCCGTACGTCCTCGAGTGGCTCTGGGAAGACACCGCCAGCTACTCCACCAGTAGCATGACCATCGACATCTGCCTCGAGCGCTGCCAGAAGTTCGGCTACTCGGCTGGTGGTGTCGAATACGGGCGCCAGT
The DNA here is from genome assembly GCA_020744375.1 of Dactylonectria estremocensis. Taxonomy (NCBI): domain Eukaryota; kingdom Fungi; phylum Ascomycota; class Sordariomycetes; order Hypocreales; family Nectriaceae; genus Dactylonectria; species Dactylonectria estremocensis. The sequence continues at coordinate 1,374,005 of JAGMUU010000014.1, read as the reverse complement.
GCGTCTGCGGCGATCTTCTCGCTGTCGAATCTCGTGGCGACGATGTCCAAAAGGCAGACTCGTTCTGCAGCATGCCTTGCCCCGGCGACCGCAACTATACCTGCGGCGCTGGCAACCACATCAACTACTACGAGTGGACGGGCGAGCCGCTGAACACCTTCCACTACGCTTCAGGCAACGAAGCCGGCGAGTATGACCACTTCTCCACGGCGCCGTTGGTGCCGCTCATCAGCTCAGTCGGCATCAACGACAAGGTCATCTTCGTCGAGAAGCACGGCACCTCGCTGGACAACACCGAGGGTTCGTTTGAATTTGACTACTCGACCAACACCTACCGCGAGCTGGCCCTCAAGACGGATGTCTTTTGCTCAGCCTCGTTTACTCTGCCCGACAAGGCTGGTCGCATGATCAACATCGGTGGCTGGTCGGCTGAGTCCGTCTACGGCATCCGCTTCTTCACCCCTGACTCTCCTCAGGGTGTTGATAACGGCACAAACGTGTGGGAGGAGGACTACACCATCCTGAAGCTCTTCGATCCTCGCTGGTATCCCACCGCCATTGTCCTGTCCAATGGCTCTCTTCTCGCCATGGGCGGCGAATCCGGCTCTGACGCACCCATCGTCCCAACCTGTGAAGTCCTCCCCCACCCCGAGGGCGTCACCGAGTCGACCTATCTCGACTACCTGGCGCGGGCCGACGAGATCGACCGTCGCAACTCGTACCCGTATCTGGCCATCCTTCCCTCTTCAGGTGACATCTTCTTTGCCCAGTTCAACGAGTCGCGCATCATCTCGCAGACCACCTTCCAATCGCTGCAGAAGCTACCTGATATGCCCGGCGCCGTCGACAACCCGTTGACAGGTCGCAACTATCCTCTGCAGGGCACCATGATGCTGATGCCCCAGAAGGCTCCCTACACTGATCCTCTGGAGATTCTCATCTGCGGTGGAACTACCCATGAGCCTGGTAATGAAGCCCTCGACAACTGCGTGTTCATGACCCCTGAAGTCCCTGGTGCCGAGTGGACCATTGAGAGAATGGTAAGTCTTCTTCCTCCCTTGTTCTCTACCATACATACTGACCATCAACCAGCCCTCAAAGCGTGTCATGCCCACCATGATCGCCCTCCCCGACGGCCGCTATCTCATCGTCAACGGCGCCCACGTCGGGCGCGGCGGCTTTGGTCTCGCCGACGACCCCAACCTCAACGCCGTCATGTACGATCCCGAGCAGCCCTTTGGCTCGCGCATGACTGTCCTGGCCAACACTACCATTGCCCGTCTGTACCACTCCGAGGGTGTCCTCTTGAGCGATGCCAAGGTGCTCATCTCGGGCTCTGACCCACAAGACAACGGCAAGCATCCCCAGGAGAAGCGTCTCGAGTACTTCTTGCCCGACTATCTTCTGTCCGGTAACCCACAGCCCGAGTTCACTGTCGAGGACAAGGACTGGGCGTATGGAGAGTCCTACGAGTTTACTCTCACTTCCACTCTGACCGCTGGCGCCGCCAACCTGCGCGTGTCTCTCATGGCCTCCATCGGTTCTACCCACGGTGTCACCATGGGCCAGCGCACTCTTTTCCCTGAATTCTCCTGTTCAGGCAACACTTGTTCCGTCACAGCTCCCCCTAATGCCTTTGTCAGTCCTCCTTCGTGGTACCAGATGTTTGTTCTCGATGGCCCTACGCCCTCGCACGCCATCTGGGTCCGCATCGGTGGCGATCCTGGTGCTCTAGGCGATTGGCCTCAGCTGCCGGGTTTCACTACTCCTGGTGTTTAATGGAGAGTTTGTATATAATTCGAAAGTGAAGCACACGTCTTCCCCTGAGACTTGCATTCCAAGTTGGGCTCATGTCTGGCAGGGATCATGACAAAGGGTTAGTAAGCCTCAGTGATTGCTTGTCTGAGGAAGATAAGGTGGCCAGCATTTGAAAACTGGTTCACTTCACGTTCATATTTTAGATACCAGACTTAATCATAATGTTCTATTTGTCATGTAGCATGTTTTGTCCTCGCTCGTGTTCGCGATAGTTAATTCTTTTCAAAGCCAGCCATCGCAAAGCTCCTCCAGGTGCATAGCAAACGAGCACTATCAACGTAATGGGTTCTACGAGCAAGCCTTCGCACTCACGGAGATTACCACTTCCAATTTTTATTGCGTCGGGTCAGAGATTATCGGGATCACCTCAGTAGCCACTCATGTCTCAGTCCTGGAGCCGTGGCTTGCGTTGGGCAGCAACATTGGGCAGGCAGCCATTAAAGCAGCGACAATGAGATGGCATAAAAATCGGGTTCAGTTTGTGGGTGCCTTTGGTACTACCAATGTGCATAATGTATTTTATGCAGGCTATGGGCGGCCTCTCTACCTACGAGGCGTATTTCGCCAACAAATGACGAGGTGGGCGAGGAGAACCTGTCAACGTGCTTTGCCGTCACAATCACTTCATTTCTTAAGTATCGTGCTTACGACTGAGATTCTGGGAAGATGCGTTGAGTCCAAGATAGGCATACGCATTCCAATGCTAGGAATCAGCACGTTTCATCGAAATAGGACGAGTTTGTCGTCCCAGCCATGTTAGCTAGTACCTCCTAGTGTTGTATCAAGCAGATGGAAGTGATCATGTGTGTGAGAAGCCCTTACTATTCTTCCTATCTAATGAGGGTCTTTGGGTCAGTCTTATAGACGAAGAAACTGACGATGACCTTGGATGACCTCGGACAGCCGAGAGGCTCCGGATGCCCCGGGGTCTTTGACTTTATCTAGCTATTGACCTGATTGAAGGAGAAGCTAGACCGCTGACGAGGCCGCTGACGAGGCAAGTGGCGATGGACGCCTATGATGAAAGACAGAAAGCTTGACGGCCGTCATAGCCGCAGAAATCCGATATCCCGATATGTGACACTACATGTCGGCAGTCCATCAGAACAATAGACTTGTGAAGGCTCTACTCGATAGCGGTGTCGATTTCAATGAGCGAGGAGCTTACGGCACCGTATTACAGGCTACGATTTACACAGGCAACCAAGAGACTATGGCTATGCTGCTCGAGAAAGGGGCCGATGTCAATGCTCACGTGGGTTACCAAGCCACTCCGCTACAGTTAGCTGCAAATTTCGGTCGAAGTGAAATGGTATCAACACTGCTTATAAAAGGAGCCGATATCAATGCTCGGCAGGGAATCACCGGCACTGCTTTACAGGAAGCCTCACATCTTGGTAATTGGGCAATGGTGAAAACACTTCTCGCAAATGGGGTTGATATCAATGTTCGGAGCCTCCGTGGTACTGCACTTCAGGCAGCTGCTGCAGGGCGTAGTCATGGAATTTTTCTAATGCTACTTAGTAAAGGAGCTCTTCGTACCAAGGGAAATCGTTTTGGCAACTTTTCACGGAAATCTGTAGAGGGCATTCTTGGCTCCTGAGACTGGACCATCTTCCGAAGAGAAAGAAATAGAAACTCAAAACAGTACCGGGGATCCAAGTCATATAAATGATCGGTAATTGCATTCTCGTAGGCAGATGTCAGCCTGTGGATTCATAGTCTACTCATTTAGAAAAGCTGGCGGATGAGCATTCCTTATGAGGCGAATGAGTTAGTGGAGTCCATGGCGACCACACGTTTCTCAACTGTATTTAATCATTCGTCTTTCTCGTGTGATGAGGTGATTGAGGAGGTTTTCGAAGATCTATTCCAGTGAAGGTTGAAATACGCGCGGCAGCGGAAGCACTTTAACTACTATGTCGGGGCTGCGGGCCCCGGGGCCCGAGACCCAGACAGTTACGTCACCTATAGCTAGCTCAGGACCCGGACAGTCACGTTACCTATAGCTAGGTATAAGAGGCAGCAGATTGCCTAGACTTGGATAGAAAAACAACGCTTCTTCCTTCTTTTTTTTTTTACTGATTTTTCTGGATTTTCTAGGTCTTGATTTTCTTACTATATTTTATTTGATTAACTGATTTATCTTTTTCTTTTCCTAGCTAGTTAGCTAGTTAGGATTTTATTAGCATTTTCAGCTATTTTATTTCCTCGGCGTTGTCCTGCCTTCCTTCCTAGCCCAGCTGCTATCACCTCGGGTGGTGGTGTTCTTCTTGTCCCCCTGCCCAACACACTACGCCATGATGTTATGTTACAGTCTTACGCTAGAAGTCTCTATATACTTAAATTAAACCTCCTAAATACATCTTAGTTAATATTGCAAATGTAAGAACATATACCGAATTTTGACTTGGAACTATACCTACTTCTATGCCGGCTATGTCTACGTAGAATTCCATAGCGGAGCGACTATAAAATTTCTCTAGATGCTTCATGGAGCTTATAGTGCATTTGGTTCATCCTGACACGAAACATAGAGAGGACTATCATAATAGTAGGTGGTTCATACTAAGTTGACTCTGTCAGACAGGATGGGTTGGATTGAACAGATTGATGACCATAGAAGATCTTGATATTTCCCTAACTAACGGTCTGAAGGACCGTATTTTTTAAAGGAATTTGAATACAATAGATGTCTTGGTGCAGGGATTTGGGTCAGCGCACTGATAGCAGGATCAGCTATTAGGCCTATTAGTCCGTCTGGGAAGATAACAGTCCGCAAAAAGCATATAAAATCGTATGCCTTTGACTGCTGAAGTAGACGATAGATGTGACATCATCGTCTGTTCTGTCTGACAGACTCAATGACTTGAAAGGCCGAAACGTGACCTAGCTAAGTTTGTTACCACTTGACTATCTACGGCTGCCCAGTGAATACGGCAATCAAAAGACCACCATCATAAGGAGCTGTAGTTATCTTGAATCCGTTGCTGGGATCTTCCAAGAATGCTTGCAAATTCTTGTATCCCTTGGCAGCGGCAATATAGTTGTCCACGACTACCATCGCACCGATCTTGAGTCGGGAGTGGACTAGAGACAGAGCTGGGAGAGCTAGAGGGGTCCAGACTAGTGTTCTGTTAGCTATGGCTCCAAATCAAGGCACTCGACAGTCACAATGGCTCACTGTCGAGCAAGACAAAGTCGACTTGTTCGGGCAAGTCCGTCTTGAGTGTTTCGCGCAAGTCTCCTTCTCTTAGCTCGATCCATGGCACGACCTCATCGCCGACCGCGTTCCAGTGCCCGCGAGCCTTTGCTGCCTTAGTAGGCTCATTTTCGGTCCCGATGACCTTGCCGGGTGCGTTTTGTAACTTTGCGTTCTGCCCCACGGCAAGGGCCAGATAAATGGTGCTAAGACCAAACGATGTGCCAGCCTCAACGACGAAGCGAGCCCCAGAGGAGCGGAGTAGGAGATACACAAGTGCGCATTTGTCAGGGTCGAGGGCGACAAACTTGTCTAGGGCTACCGAAAGAGCGTGAGATGTGCTGACAAAGGAATCCTCGGCGAGAGCTTTTGTGTGTAGGTCTCGAAGGACCTCAAGGGTGGGCGGACTGGCCACGATGGAGGCCAGCGTAGTATCAAGGACGGACTTGGTGGTCATCTTGAATGCAAATGTGAAACTTTATTGTTGAAGATGTTGGAGGAATGAATCGCGACTAGAAATGGGGTACAGCGATGGCATGGCCATTTTATACCCGCGAGCGCGGCTCGGAGCAGCCGGCTGAACTGCCGGCCAAGACGCAGAAGGGCGTAAATAACATAGTAAAAGCCCAATAATACTAGGGGTACGCAGCCGCCCATGAGAGACTTTGATGAGTCATTCTGCAACTCCAATATCGAGGATTGAACATGAGCTAGTCGTCTTGTTTATCGAGCAATTTACAGCTCAATATCTCACAAGGAAACGCGTAAACACTCGCAACAATTCTATACAATATCTTCCTACTTTGAAGCATTTTTTCCCCAATTTTTATGTCTCCTTATAGTTGCCGTAGCAGCTTTATATGAAGGCAGTTCAGTTCCCAATGATCAAGCTGGGGCATCACGCAAAACGCCATTTGAGGGGTAACAGTGAACAGATGATGCAGCTGTGGGTCCATTAACCCCCGCTTGATCGCAAACACTTGCCAAATCCGCCTGCATTTCAAGACTAACTCGTACTGGCAAGTCGGCACTTGGTTGTGGGACCAGCAATGCTGATGTGGTAGAGAGTTTGGTGAAGGCATATGACTGGGGATGCGATCAAAACGATGACCACTCATCTCTTTTCTCTACTAAAGCATTGGTCAATCACTGAAACATGGCTTCGGAGACTCGTAGGTGGGCCTGCATGCCCTTCATGCCAATTTTCAACAAATCGAGCTATATCACCTCATCATCAGCCGGTCCTAGGATCAATTCAGAGAGGCTTGCTTAGCATCCAAGCACTCGAGAAAGTCAACTCATTCACATTTCTTTAAAGATTGAAACATTCCCGATAAAGCACGTCAGCCTGAAGTAGGAACTTCCATGAATTCGAGGAACATCTCCAACAGGCCGCATGCTGATAACTACCTCCTCTAAGCAAACCATGGGACCATAACATCGCTGTCAACGAAACGACACCATTCCAACTGCTGTTCATGGTCGAATTCAGATCGCAAGTCGCACTGTTTCCAAATTGTCTCAATGACGTTCCTCATAACACGGATGTTACCAATGCTACGCCTTCTCTGCATTTCATCCAACATCGTGAGAACAGCAAGTCTCTGATCCTCAGTGCGTGACTCACAGGCGACCACAAACATCGGCCACGGGCTTGTTACGACGTGTAGGCTCTCAGAGGCGACGCGGGCCTCATTTAGATATCTGTTCCTTCGGGCTTGATCCCCTTCGATAGGGAATACACGCTGGAGGTACAGTAACGCTGCTAGGCGATAGAAATTAGCCGTGGCCACAATCCGAGCGCACTCAATAGTGTTAGCGGCTTCTTCCTCGTCAGGATCAAGGCGCTGGGTCAAATTCTGCAGCCTTTTCTCCAGTACAACTCGTTTCTGTGCAGCTACAGACAGATCTGAACCAGCCGAGTTGCTGGGAGACGACCTGCGTATCTGATTGATCAAATGAAGGATATGAAATGTTTCGATCGAGCAACCAAGGGAACCAACTATCTAAATGTTACTCGTGTCAGTTTAGTCACATACTAAAAACAAGAACTGGCGAACGCGTACAATAGTTATGTCTGTTCGCGGGGTCTGTATGAGCGATAAAATGTTGAAGTCCTTGCAGATATCATCAGAAGGTTGCGTGAATTGCCCTAGAACCTCGTAGTACAGGTACCAATTTACAAGAAAATTTGAAGAGGCCTTGTACTGTTCGCAGATTTGCAAGCTGGCGAGGATCTTTCTGGCTCCGTTTAGATGCAGGTGCCAATGGCCCTCCTCCTCGTCAAAAACCTGCAATGAATTAGCATTTAATGACACAGAGATGACAATTAACACAACGCACACTATACATGCACAGCATCATGCACGCAGCCAACTGGGCCTCGGATACTTCGCCTCCGCTATCGGCCCTGGTCACCACAAGCGACTCAGAAAGCCAGCGCAAGGCATTTGTTTTGTACGGCATCGCCGCCTTGGCACCGAGGTGATGGTATGCCGCTATCGCTAACATCGCGCTGCACAACGCCATAGCAGGCGGGCTCTGGCAAGACAGTGCCATTGGCAGGATTTCTGTGCAAAAGCCGTTGTTGGCTCGCGTTGTTGAAACCATGGAGGAAATGACCTTTTCATCTTGCAAATTTTAACATGACATAGCTATTTTGAAGGTGAATGGTAGGGTGAAAACGTACAATACCGTAAAAGTATCCCATCCTGATCCATGAATGACGCATGCAATGACAAGCTATACGTTGGTCCAGGGGTGGCGAGGCTTGCCAACAACTGGTGTCTAGTGCGAGTGCCGGTAGCAAAAGCGACGTCTTCAAAAGTGAAGTTGAGAAATTGCCAGCCTCTTTGTTGAGTCAGGCGTATCTCAGTTTGCGTGTCAAATGCACTATTGGCCTGGTCGACCTGCCCCTTGCCCTTTCTGGTTTTCCGATCAGGCCAAGTGAGGCGAAGGCCATAACCGAGGCATTGTCTGTTTGTTCGAATACAGTTATTGCACGATGGCATGCTCTTGTCACACCCGATTTTGCGATCTGGCGGAGGGTCAGCAAAGTCTACTCTGCGGATGCTTCACGTACCTTTGCATGTTCTACACCCACGATTAGCTTTCATGATTAGAAAACGAGCGCACTCAACATTGGGCGATACGTTTCAAAAGGCTTGCTGACAATCCCCAGAGTTTTTTCATCAACGCAGACGTCAAGTTTGATGAAGTTCAAAATGTGTCACGACTTCGACTTACGAGTCATAGTTCAGGTAGGATCGGAGCGGATTAATACTCAAGCCGTTGGGACCAACAGTTCCAAACATGACTTTACTGCCACTGACAAGAAAGTATCCTCGTCATCAAGATGCTGTTAAGGAGTTTTACGTCGAAGAAAAGATTCTTCACCTCGTAAATTTTCTACCTCGAGAGTACCGTTTTCGTCAAATAACGCATCGGCTTCTTTTAATGTTGAACACTGTCCGATTCAATGCCAGCTTCGCCTTGCCTCTCAGATCAATGCCACCCACTAGATGGCAGTAAGTCAAAAAAACGCATCCGATTGCAAGTGCGAAAATGGTAGACTCAGCAGAGACAATGACCGAACAATGTTGAATCGTGCACTTGCTTGCAATGTTGGAGACGCGCTTGTACAGCAATATCTTTTGTTTGTGTACGTCTGCATAAAAATGCATGCAGTGAGTTACGATAGCAACCAATGAATTATTCCTCAAGCACAAAATGGGCTGTGCCATGCACACATCCCACGTGCCATCTAGCAAGCCAACCGCCTTCATTGGCGAGCATGCGGAGCATCCGATGCTTCCGACCATCAGCAGCACAGACGGTTGGCGAAGCTGGCTGACTGCATTCATCGACTACGCCTCCTTTCGTTTGCAACTTGCCTTATAATCCTTGTTAAATGTGCCTGTCTTTCAAACTGCGGAAGAAAATTCCCTGACGCGCAGTAGGACCCGCGGATTTTTTGAACTCGGCGTTGCTCACGTTCATCTACAGGGTGACATCGTGAAAATTGAATGGCGAGCATCCGCTTTGCACAGCGAAGTCGAGTTCTGGTCTAAGCGTACTCATTTCAAGCGATGCTCAAGAATAAATAGCCCATGGCTCCCAAGTAAAAACAATGAGTCAAACACATTTCACAAAATCGCATCTATCATCATTTGTAATTGTTGTCTTTGACTTATACCAGATAAAGATGCTGCGTCGAATCGTCCCCCTCGTTGGTTTCCTTCTTTTGAACATCCCTCATCTCCATGCTCATAGATTCTGCCCTCCCCTGGGCCCCGTCTTCTCTCAGCCAACCAATGTGTCCACACATCCCGAGTCAATCGCCGTTGCTGGCGAAATTTCCGCAATTTTGAATGAAGCAATTCGGGATGGGAACTTCAACGGAAACAAATTCGACCCAACCCAGGTATCCTTTTCCATCGTCTTCAGCTCAGTCAACGATGCGACAAAACACACCGCCTTCAAGTATCATCACGCTGCTTCATCTGGAAATTTGGATCCATCGAGCGCTTCAAAGGTGACTGGAGATACCATTTACAGAATTGGCAGCGTGTCCAAGACATTCATTGTTTATGCACTCCTCATTGAACGTGGATACTCCATCTTCAACGATCCGATCACCAAGTACATCCCTGAACTCCAGGAAATCGCACTCCAACAGGGAATTTCAAGCTTTGACGAAGTCACTGAGGTCGCGTGGGACGAAGTCACTGTAGGATCGCTGGCTTCTCATATGTCTGGACTCGGGCAAACCTGTACGTTGCCCTTCTTTCCTGGCTTCCTCAAATCAGTAAAGCATGCAATACTGACATATTCATCTCTAGTTTCCCCATTAGATGTCTCAGCTGTGCTGCCAGACCCTGCATCGATCGGACTTCCAACCCTGAACAAGTCAGATATCGTCACTTGCAACGGGTATGAAGGGCAACCGCCTTGCACAAAAGAAGGTACGTGACGTTCTATACAACGATCGAGTAGTACCCGACTCTTACAAAGATGCATAGTCTTGCTTCGAAGTATCATTGAGAGACACCCTGTTCACCATACATCTTCCACCCCGGGATATTCCAATCCCGGAATCATTCTTCTTGGATACGTCTTAGAGGTTGTAACGGGGAAAACCTGGCGTGTAGCAGTTGAAGACGCCATCTTCAAGCCACTGAACCTCACTCAAACGTCGTACGATATGCCTACAACCAACTCGTCTAGTGTCATACCTACAGATCAGCAGTGGTGGTCGACAGACCTGGGAGACGTAGCTACGTACGTCCTTCTTTCTAGGCTGGTGTTTGAAGTTATAGGCTGACAAGTAGATAGCACTGGCGGTATCTACGCGTCAACGAATGACGTCTCAGAATTTCTCCAATCCATCCTGAAAAGTACCCTACTTCCGCCTCAGGAGACGAGGGCCTGGTTAAAGCCCGTGGCCCATACCTCCGACACTAGGTTTTCGATCGGAGCGCCTTGGGAGATTCGCCGACTCGGGTTGAACTCAACCAGCGAAGGACGAACCATCGATCTTTATACCAAAGACGGTTCACTCCTGGATTACTACTCCAAGGTTGTGTTGATACCCGATTTCGGCGTGACCCTTGCGGTAAATGTTGCCGGTACTGGGTCTGGCACTGTTATAAAGCTGCTGTCCGAGTTAGTCATTTCAAAATATGTCCCAGTCCTGGAAAACATTGCCAGAAATCAGACCTTTAAGCAATTTGGGGGCTGCTACACTTCAACCAAAACAAACTCTTCAATCAGGGTAGAAGTTGACGATGGGCCGGGACTAGCCATCACTTCTTGGATTAACAACGGTGTCGATGTTTTGCTAGAAACCATTCCAGGTATTTGGGGCTCTCCTCTATTTGGACCTCCGAGGATGTATCCCACCGGTCTTCGAAATAACTTGAACAGGACAACGTCGACAAGTTATCGGGTTATCTTTGAGTTGGAGAATCAGAACGATGGACTACAAATTTTCTCTGACGGCTGTAGCGATTGGGGATTGTTAGATGTGCTGTCGTATGGAAAGATCGGCTTGGACGACGTGGTATTCAGGACTAAGAACAATGGCGCATCGGTCGAGATCGACTTGAGAGGTTTTAGGAAGACACTACAGAGAAAGGCTTGTACTTAATCAAAAAATATGCTGGGGATGTCGTTGGAACTCCACTCCATTCAACAAAGCTTATGTGAAGGATGCCTTGATGCCGAGTCACATGGTACATTGCAGCAATTAAGATAGATTCAGTCTCAATTTCGGTTGCCCTTGGTAAGCGTCACTTCAAAGGCTGGAACTTTGGGCTTATGTATATTATAGTACCTTATTTGACTTATATCTAGAACAAGAAAAACACCACATTCCGATTTACCCCCTTTTAAGACCCCATTTATTCACTCCTCTAGAAAAATAACTAGTAACTAAAGTTATATAAGGAAATAAACCTAAAGGAGGTGAAGATTGATTAGGTTAGGTTATTCTATATATTATTTTTATCTCAATGCCACTTATAAAGAAAAAGGTAAGTCAATGCTCTGTTGTCTAAGTCTGCTACGTCATGTGGCGATGGCGGTGGTGCTTGAAGCTAGTTCGACGTGGATTTGAAGAACGGCTCGTCTGCTGCAGTCCAGAGAAAATAAACTCATTGAAATTGAGGAGATGCAATTGCCACGGCCTACTCCCTGCAAAAACAAGGTCGTGCTCCATGATCATCGTCATCATAGTTAACCAGGACCCGTTTCCCCAGTCTATGACATCATTCATACGTCTCCGAATGGCGATCGCCACAAAACCCTTAAATGCGATGATATCCCTTGTCGATACAAACTGTCTTCTTGATAATATTATCCTCATCAATTTCAATGGCTCAACAGGAAGCCACGTACATCATGGCTGAACAAGAACACCACGGAACCTCCTTCGGGAATCTCGGCAGCAACGACAAGAAGCCGTCCCCCAGCAACATTGTCGACCAATTGCCCAAAACATCAGGTGCCGAGCAAGACATTCACGGGGCTCATTTTGGAGGAAAAGCGCCTACGAGCGACAGCATCACCAGCAAACTGCCGAGTACCTCCGGGGCAGAACAAGACGTGCATGAGTCGCATTTTGGCGGAATACTGCCGACTCTCGGCGGCATACTAGACAAGCTGCCCAAAGGATCTGGGGCGGAACAGGACGTTCATGGCTCGCATTTTGGCAACAAAACGGATACGGAGAGCACCATTGCCTCCAAATTACCCAAGACATCCGGTGCTGAGCAGGATATTCACGAGTCACATTTTTCAAAATAGACATGGATGATGAGTATGTGGGGGCTTGGCATCAAACAATTATGAAATAATAGATTATGTTTGCTTGGCAATGAACACTTTTGTTGGAAGTAATGTGTATCTCGTTGCTAGTATACTGCGTCATGGTCGACCTTGTTAATACTAGCCTTATCACCGTCGACCGCGTTCTATTCAGCCATTTCAAGCTCCTCGCCATCGCCCAGTATTCCCTCCCGATAATTCACCCCTGCACTATTGCCTAGAACGTAGTTAATATCATCTTCATACCGCTGCACTGGTGGCTTTACTAAATAAGCTACAACTTGTCTCGAATGCTCTTCTACAGCTTGTACTATTAAACTGCAACTGAGCTCACGTTGCTCCAAGCCAGGCCCACTGTGGCTGTGCTGACCAGCTGAATCAATGTTGGCTGTAATTAACAGGACACGGGGCGCGTCAGCCCAACTTGCCCAAGGCAGAATTTGAACGCCATGTCTGCGCTTCTGCCTAACCTATCAAGCCATGTCGTCCAGCGAAATTGCGGAGCTTCGGAAAGAGCTGGCGAACATATGCAGGTTTTCATCAGCGCAAAGGGCCATCCCATCTCAGTACACCAGTTGCCCTTCTTAGCTTTGTTAACATGGTAAGTAATCATTCTAGTGAATGAGTTAGTTGTACGGATACAGTACTGTATATCACCATGCTAACATCACAGGCTGACATCGTGGGGACTGCTTCAGCAATTACTGGCCTCATCGGTCAAGCGATTACCCTGGTTCAGCAAATCCAGGGCGCGTGGGCAAGAATTAGAGCAAATCCGAAAACAATCAAAGACCTCTCCATTCGGCTCGGTTCCATCGGAGGAACCCTGAGACTCGTCCAGCAGGAGCCGCGACTCCATGACACAGCCGTGGAGCAGTCAGTCAAAGCAATTGTCGATATCTACAATGAACTGAAAGTGTTCTTTAATCGCCTCGAAGATCGACAAAAGAAGAGCGCTGCCCAACAGTTTGTAAAAGGGCTTAAGGATGGAGCTCAGGATGACGTGAATTTGGGTGAAATTATGGGTCGGTTAGCCGATGCCAGAGGGGAACTGATCGTGAGGATAAGTGCTGTTCATGTTGGGCTGACTGGAAACCTCAACGATGGCTTCAAGGTAGCCAGGGACATTGTGATGGAGATCAATGACAACGTGAGCCAGGTGCTCGGGACCCAACTTGTTCTCGCCAAGTGGCTGCAGCACAGGCAGCTGACCACAAATGGTAAGTCTGTGTTGGCTTCTCTTCTCATTTATGTATCTTCGGAATGCTAAAAGGTACATCCAGCTTCGGGAATTATTGAGCTAGATGACTCGGACATCGACGCTTTAGGTCTTAGAGGCCAGGAGGTTGAGCAGCAATCAAACGAGTCTGAAAATCTCAAGTGGCATCGAAATAAGACTGGCGACGATGCAGGAATCGTGGCTGGCAACTTGGGGTTTGAAGCCTCGGAACAGCTGAAACTTGCTCCAGTCAGAGCAACAGTCGAGGACAACGAGTTTGGAAAGAACTTGCGATTTGTAGCTGGGCATGTCAAAACGTCAGAGGATTTTTTTAAGAGATTGAATTAAGCTTGCGGATGTAATGTTCCAACGGTTATCCGTATCAAAACTGGCGATCAAGTCGGGGATGCAATGCATCTAGCCTTGCTCAACTATCTAACCTCTCTTCCAGCTAAGCACTTCATTCTCAGGTATTGTCATCGTCAAGTAGTGAAAACGGCCATGTTTATGCATAGCAAACTCAAGCATTTTTCATTTGTCACCTTGTACCGTGCACATGTCAGAGTTCCGTGTTCGAATCCCAGGTTGCTGAGCAATTTTGGCGATGAAGCTGGTGAACTTGCACCGGTGGGTCCATTGGATGAGCTCAAGATGAACAAAAAACACTACGACAACATGAGCTATGCGGATTTGTGCAAGCTTCTACTGCAATTAATGAAACTATAAATACTTGACAGTTTATAGTTTTCTATTCACGTAGTCTTAAAGGAAATGAAGGACGGACAAAATGCATGGAACGAGTGTGCTTCGGTCTAGGGTAGTTACCTGTGATTGTCGACCTGGCAAAGCCGGAATAATTGTCACTTCGGAAATAACTAGCATGTGAACCGGACAAGTGGCTGCCCTTTCAGCCTTAGATCTCAGATTTCACCCCGGATGCTGAAATGAACTGCAAGACTAGAAAAGTGTCATTTCTTTGAGATTGAACCAAGAGGCATTTCCACCTATCGCAAGTGGAGCCGGGGTTCGGCTTACTCGACTGGGGTTGAGATTTATCCGCGGGTAGCTGAACAGGGGTCCTGTCGCCATCAAAACATCAACTCAATGACAGAGGATGTTGATAGACATGAAGTCAGTATGATCAGTCTCTAGAGATTCCGTGAGTTCAATGAGAGCACATACGGACAGATCACGCCTCTCCAAACCTCTTGTCCCCGCGTCTCTGTCGGCTGTTGATACCGACGTGCCCCATCGTGACTAACCTCATCTACACGCCTAGCCGCCATTGCAGTGCAAACGGGGCTTGGAAAGATCTCAACAGGCTCTGATTCGCCCCGGGTCTCGCCCGAGAGCCAGCTTTATCCTCAGAAGCGGAAGAAGCGCCGAGAGTCAAATTTGACCCCTGTCCTGAAACCCTTGCGCGATTGGAAAGCAATTTGGCTTTGAGACCCCCGGATCAGGCGGTAAAAAGCATGTGTGCGCTGTATGTGGTGCGAAGGATTTGAGGTTCAGTGAACGATTGGTGCCTGCGAGCCGTGCATGGTAGGATCGGCTTTGGGGGCCAAAATCTGGGGAGGATTTCTCTCGGTCCGGGCCCTCTCCTCTCTTTCTTTTCCTTGTGCTACGTAAACCGTGCGACACATTCTTATTAACCTGAGACTTTCCCGCCTCCAATCAGCCTTCCACAGCCGCGATCAGCGTCTGTCGCGCCTGGGTAAACCGACTTCGAGGAAATGTCGGCTTCAACTTCGGAAGAAGCTTCAACATCCGACGACGTGACGACTCACCCTCCCGAGGAAAACGGGAGCCTCGTCACGTCATGGCTCCCAATGTCGACAGCGTGGCCGTCGAGCTCTGGGTGCGGCGACTACTGGTGGAAGGTCGTCGAGAGCACCGTGGCGGCGTGGGATCCGGGATACGGGCTCTCTGTTGACACCGACTTGACGTGCCAGCCGCCGCAGCTGACGGCTTGGTGGAATGCCGACATGAGCGTCGATGTGGCCGAGACGCAGATGAGCATAGGTCCGGTGGTTTGCCCGGAGGCTTATACCACGGCGAATACACAAGTGCGAGTCGTCAACGGCGAGAGCAGGACACTCGTTGCTTGCTGTCCAAGGTTGGTTCTTTACACCCTTATCTACAGGTCTACCATTCTGACTCGACGCAGCTCCTACAGCTTTCGCTTTGTCGCCAGTGCCGGCGACACGAACCAGTGCGCCTCCGACCTCGAAGAGGGACAAGTCATCGAATTCGTAACGTCCAACATCGACAGCTCGACATGGTTGCCCGTAACGTCGACACTCACCGAGGCATCCGTGGTGTGGGGAATTCAAGTAAACGGCTGGCTATTCCCAGAGGCATCGACTTCGGTATCTTCGGACTCGACAACGGCATCTTCCGATACGACATCGGCGTCTTTAGACTCGACATCTTTACAAACCTCTGCTGCTGCCACGCAAACTTCGGATACGGAAGCGAGCGGCGATTCAGGACTCTCCACGGGCGCGAAAGCAGGGATCGGAGCAGGCGTGGGCATTGTCGCGCTCGGCGCCATCGCAGTGGCTGCGTTCCTCCTACTTCGACGCAGGCGCACAAGAGGGAACTCGGGCCAAGATAAGGCTCCAGGAACTGGTTATAGCCAGCCCCCATCAGAAGTGTACGGCAGCCAAAAGTTTCCAGATTACACCAGGTCTGCAGAGCTTCCGGAGGCAAGGCGTCCAGTTGAACTACCGTGACGCGGCTGGTCGAGGCGGTGGAAATGCATGGATGGCGCGTTGATGCTGAGATATTAGCGGGAGTAAGATGGAGTAGAATGGTTAATCAATTGCTAATTTCACATCGGCCAATTCAAATCCCGGGATTTGAATGAGGTTTATCACGTCTCACTCTCCTTGAATTGTTGCGGAAGACGTTGTGACTGGGAGAGCTCTCTAATACTCGTGTTGGTAGCAACTTCGGAGCTGCTGCTACTCACTGATAGTTCTTTGCTCTACGAAGCTCCAATACGAGTGGGTGGCATCTCTTGGTAGGCTTGCCTCGCTCCCCATAGTTGTTAGTAAACGGTGCCAAGACAAAGCTAACCCAGAGAGCCTCAGCGGACAATGAAGAACATGAGTTAGAAGTTCAGGCTAGCATCCCAGAGACTCGACTCGCCTTGTCAGAGCTACGGACACTGGAGGCAATGAGGAGCTCGATTTAAATCCCCAAATGTGACCGAACCAATTATGCTGAATTGGACGGCCCCAAATCCCATGACATCACCTCCGAGCTTGCGATTCAGGCTTCTTCACCATCTTCTTGGCAATGCCAATCAACTCGGAGAATGGTGTCTCTCATGGAAGTGATCACCGACCACACCCACTAGTGCAGCCCCGTCTCCGTCTCAAAGCCTCTTGCAATCGCCTCCTCCTCAACCCTGGCGGCGTACAAAAGTCGGCCACCGCCTCACCCGTTATCTCAGCTAAAGTCTGGTTGATGGCTTCATGCGTGGCGAGCAACTCCCCATTGCTACCAAAAAAATCAGTCGACTCGGGCCTCGGAATGCCTTCGTCCCGCGCCGGACTGTGTGCATCCATCTCCTACCAAGCCACGGGTCGCCATGTTGCCGGCCTCCTGCCAAGGCTTCTTTTGACTCTTTAGGCTCTTGAACTGCTGCATTGACTTGGTTTCTGACCCGCGTGCGTTTCATCCTCGTCTCCATTCCGCATGCGGGGTTTCCCAATCCAACCCTGCGCCGTCCAAGCGCAAGCTAGACCCCTGTATCAGGACGTTCTGAACCCCGGTTGAGGGGCCGTCGTTTTTCATGCTTTGGCCAACCTTATAGCTAAGCTTATGATGCTTATCGGCGTGGGTGAGGCTGCTGACCCATGAGTTTAAGGTCCAGGATGACATACGGGGTTGGGGGTTGTTATTGGTTTGATCGGCATGGCAATGGTCACGGCTTCACCCACGGGCCCAATCAAGTACGCAGATGCTTCATTCGAATGTCCATCAAGTCACCCCTCCCACGAGGCTGTACTGTATCGTCGTGACGCTTTTGTCTAGTGCGTGTCGGGCGCTGCCGAGCCGATGTTCCAGGCGAGCTGACAGCGTTGCATCTGCCTTTGGCAACCGGCGCCCTCGGAAGAATGGCTTTGTCTCGCTAACAGCTGCCAAGCCTGTTCCTGCCTGCGGTCTGTTAGCACGCTCAGTGCGACTCCGTGTCGTGCTCAAACCTCCAAGCCCGCCACCAACTTCACCAGCAACATGCAGGAGCCGCATATCCCTACGCCTGACGAGAGGCTGTTCCAAGTTTCCCTTCCCGTACCTGAAGGTCACGGCTGTGCCTGTTTCGGATCATGGGATGACAAGTGACTCGGGCGCCGTGATTGCCGTGTTGGCGGCGTCGACTGTTTCGCATCCATCTGTAAAAACTCATGCTCGACCCGACCTTTCATGTCATCACGGCCCAGTGTCTCTACTCCTCGTGTCCTTCTTTTCTCATCTCACGTGGTCTCGCGACAGACTGGTGCTAGACCGATTCCATTGTGTATAATTATCTTCACTTCTTTTCGTTTCTGATTGCGATCTGGTATCCCACTCTTTGTTTCTGTATATTCATTCGATCTTTTCGACACTCAGTCTTTCCTTCACCTACTACCGGAGCGAGTCTCCCACCACCCGATCACTCCACACTTCCAACGAGCGACCTTCTCTTCCCGTCTACGACCAGTTCCTCCCATTTTACTCGACCGTTCTCACTCCGTTCGCCATGTTGCTCTCGAATACTCTTGGCATGGTCGCCATCGCCGGCCTCGCTACCGCATCTCCCTCATGGCTTGGAAAACGCAATGAGGAAAAGCAAAGAGAAAAGGAGACCATCACGGTACACGTCACCGAACCCCCCAAAACAGTCCACGTCACCGTCGTCGAAGTAGAACACGTGACGGTAGTGGAAACTCTCGAACACCAAGTCACCCTCATTCACACGTCAGTCGTCGAAAAAGAGGTGGAGAAGCCAGTAACGGTTATCGAAACTGAGGTGGTTCACCAAGAAGTCGAGAAGCCGGTCACAGTTATCGAGACATCTGTGGTCCACCAAGTCGAGACCTCTGTCGTTCACGAGGTCGAAACCTCTGTCGTTCACCAAGTTGAGACGTCTGTTGTTCACGAAATGTCTGTGGTACACGAAGTTGAAACTTCTGTGGTTCATGATGTTGAGACGTCTGTCGTTCACCAAGTCGAAACGTCCGTGGTTCACGAAACCGAGACGTCTGTTGTTCACCAAATCGAGACCTCGGTGGTCCACCAAGAAGTCGAGGTCCCCGTCACAGTAATCCATACCTCAGTCGTTGAGAAACCCGTCGAGAAACCAGTCACGGTCATGGAGACCTCTGTGGTGCACCAAGAGGTCGAGAAGCTGGTCACGGTAATCCATACATCGCTTGTTGAGAAGCCCGTCGAGGTTCCAACCACGATCATCGAAACCTCTGTGGTTCACCAAGAGGTTGAGGTTCCCGTCACTGTGATCCACACTTCTGTTGTTGAGAAGCCCGTCGAGAAACCGATCACTGTGATCCACACCTCGGTTGTAGAGAAGCCAGTCGAGGTGCAGGTCACGGTTATCGAGACTTCGGTTGTCGAAAAGCCAGTCGAGAGGCCAGTAACGGTGATCCATACCTCCGTTGTCGAGAAGCCAGTTGAGGTCCCAACTACTATCATCGAGACCTCTGTGATTCACCAAGAAGTCGAGGTTCCCGTCACAGTAATCCATACCTCAGTCGTTGAGAAACCCGTCGAGAAACCAGTCACGGTCATCGAAACCTCTGTGGTTCACCAAGAGGTTGAGGTTCCCGTCACTGTGATCCACACTTCTGTTGTTGAGAAGCCCGTCGAGAAACCGATCACTGTGATCCACACCTCGGTCGTCGAAAAGCCAGTCGAAAAGCCCGTCACCGTGATCGAGACTTCTGTTGTACACAAGGAAGTCGAAGTCGAAGTCCCCGTCACTGTTATCCATACCTCTGTGGTGGAGAAACCCGTCGAAAAGATCGTGACGGTGATCCACACATCTGTGGTTGAGAAACCTGTTGAAGAGATCGTCACTGTCATCCATACATCCGTGGTTGAGAAGCCTGTCGAAAAGATCGTCACCCTCATTCACACATCTGTCGTTGAAAAGCCCGTCGAGAAGATTGTCATTCACACATCTGTTGTCGAGAAGCCGGTCGAAAAGATCATCACTCTTGTTCACACGGCTGTCGTAGAGCATCCGGTCACGGTTATCCACACTTCTGTGGTTGAAAAGCCGGTCGAGAAGATCATCACTCTCATTCACACTACCACCGCCCATGAAGCTCAAGAAACTGTACATGTCACCGCCGTTCACACGGTAACTGTGGTGGTCGAAGCGGGCAATATGGCTCATGAGACCGTTGCGACGTCCCACGAAAGTGTCGCGATGTCCCACAAAAGTATCGCGACATCCCACGAGAGCGTCGCGATGTCTCATGAAAGTG
This sequence comes from Dactylonectria estremocensis, assembly GCA_020744375.1. Taxonomy (NCBI): domain Eukaryota; kingdom Fungi; phylum Ascomycota; class Sordariomycetes; order Hypocreales; family Nectriaceae; genus Dactylonectria; species Dactylonectria estremocensis. The sequence goes on along the minus strand of JAGMUU010000014.1, from coordinate 1,353,943 downwards.
TCGCGATGTCTCATGAGAGTGTTGCAATGTCCCACGTGGCTCAGACAACAAGCCATGTGACTACATCAGAAGCTGCAGAAAACACCAAGGCAGCTGAGCATGAAGCCATGGAGGAAGAGAAGAAGAAGAAGATGATGCATGACGCAAGAGCCCTGCCTCGGCGGGCGATACATCGGATTTGGTAGCGCGCTTGCCCTTGAGACGGGACGAAGATGCTGTAGACTGGCTTCTACGCTTTCCTCCCAAGCACTCTAGTAATAAATCTGCGAAAGGCAGAAACGTCCGAGGAATAGCGAGGCGGACGTGAAGGACAAGGAATGGAACGAGCGGCAGTTGAACCTGTGCGATACCCCGGTTGGCCCCGAGCTCTCTGTTGGGTGCTTTGATACCATATGAGTCGATAGAGTATTTCTTAATTCTTCAGTCTCCTGACGGCCCCTTAATAAAACCAAATTGATAGGGTTGCTTTCTCAATTGCTGAACTATTACGTGTGCCTACTTTAAGCGCTGAGTAGGCAGACACATGGCTCCTGGGGACTTTCTGAAGGTATACTGAAATACTGATGATAGATGGCATGGAACGTTGCACGATCTGGTTGGCGAAGAATAATGAGGGCGGAGAGTATGACACGTTCATTGTATTGAGGTGATATGTCCAATAGAGCCGCACACCTTAAACCTTTCAATAGAGCAAGGTTAAAAGAGTCTTTTCGTACGGCTAGAGGAAATTTTCTGTCCTACGCCTCATCCGATATCTTCACAACCACCTTTCCTCTGGCACGACCTGACTCTACCTTATCCCATGCATCGGCAAACCCGTCAAAGCCAACCACGCTATCGATATTTGGCTTGAGCGCTCCCGCCTCTATCAGTCCGGTAATGACAGCCAGGTCTGTTCCCAGCGGAGCGATGACGAACCACTGGCTATCGACCTTTTTCTTCACATCCTCAGGCCGGCTTTTCTCTGGCAAGCTGCATACGCTGACGAGACTGCCACCATCTTTGACGGCGTACCAGGACTGGGCAAGGGATGTTCCGCCAATGCAGTCAAAGACCAGGTCAACCTCTCGAGATGCTGGATCCTCTTTAACCCAGTCGCCAATGGCCTGCTTGGTGTAGTCGATTGTTTCCGTTGCGCCGAGCTGTTGAGCAAAGGCGATGTTCTTCGTCCCAACGACAGCAACCGTGGCGGCTGCTCCGGCCGCGCGAGCAAGTTGAACCGCCCAGCTACCAACCCCTCCAGCCCCAGCAGTGATGAGAACACGCAGCTTCGAGTTCTTCTCCTTTGCCGAAACATCACCAGTCAGAGCCGCCGGATCCAGCGTTCCTTGTGTGAAAAGCGACTGATATGCCGTCAACGCGCTGATAGGCGTGGCGGCCGTTTCAGCCCAGCTAAAGTTCTTGGGCCTGATGGCGAGCTCGGAAACTCTTGCCAGCGTGTACTCAGCCGCGGCGCCTGGGCGGTTTGCCTCAATTCGCGCATAGACCTCGTCGCCGGGCTTGAAACCGCTGTCAGCCGGGGCAGTGACGACGGTGCCGGCGAGATCTTGGCCAGGAATGGGAATCTTGTCGTCGCCGATGAACTCTGGAGCCCAGAGAGCCCAGTCGAGCTCTCCTTTGCAGGGCGCCGTGGCGTGGACTTTGACAAGCACATCTTCAGGGTGGGAAGACACTGGAACAGGCTTGTCAGATAAGATGAGGCGGTGAGACTTTTTGTCAGGCTGGAGCACAGCTTTCATTGTTGCTGGAAGTGTATATGAAGACATGGTTTGGCGAGTTGTGGTGAAGAAGCGGGATGCAAGAGTGGCGAGCACCGGCTTAGTTGAGTGATGGCAAGAACTGGTGTTTGTGGAAATAAGAGCTCGATGAAGTTGACCGCGGGCTCTAAAGACTGTTGCGGACATTTGCTGCTGAAGAGTGGCTGGCTTTTCTGGGTTCTCTTCATAAATCTGTGTCTACGGGGCGGCCTTTTATATCAACGACGCACACCTTCGTACGAGATTGCTGACCAAGTTCTGCCCTTACCAGCCCCTGCAGATAGCATGGGCGACTGTTCCCATGTCGCAAAAGTGTGCGCTTTCGCCGCTGGCGCCGAGACATTGCGACTTTTGCTGGTCACGGATCACAGGGCATCCAATCAATCAAGGGAAAAAATCGACAAGTCTGCAATGCCATGACAATGGTGGCTGTCATCTTGATTGCCATCCAATACTTCCGCGGAGAAGACTGGCTACGGCTCAATCGTCACCCCGCACTTACTTCCGAATCGGGTAATTTTTGAGTTGCGTATTGTTCCGAAGGTGTGGCTGCGACCATTAGTCACGGTAGTTTCAATGCATGATTATCGTGCTATGATGGCATTCGTCCGGATGAGCCGTAAATGGGTTCGCACACGGTGTAGTACGTGGATACTCGGGTCGTGCTAGGACACGGGTGAATCTGCAGTACACTGTGCGGACGCAATTGCAGGGTTCGGTCGGTCATGAGCAGCTAGTGAGACACGAAATAAATGCTATATGAAGGCGTCCATCCCTGTGGTGTTCGAATCAATTCATCCAATTCTGTGCTTACTCCTTATTCTCTGCTACAGCTAGTCTGATCCTCCGCTCAGATATTCATCCTGTGTTTAGACAAGCTCAGAATTTTTTATTCATTCTCGTTTCGCCAACAGAGTCCCCCTCCCTCTGCCAACAGACGACCCAAAGACCATGAGCTTCCCTAACGTTGACTTGAACCTCCGGTGGCAGGACCAGAATGTGGTCAAGAAGGACGGCCAGTGGACCGTTGATGGGTGAGTACGCTCCCCTAGCACTAACCAGCCGTGCACCACCTCATCCAGCCTTTGTGAGACAAAGTCTCAAGCTGACGCCTTTGAACTACTGTAGACGACCCACTGTAGGCGTTGCACTGTCGTATCTGCACCACCCACCCAACTTGTCCGACAAGACGTGGCTGGGGCTGCTTGTAACGGCTCCTCCAAATGCGGGTGAGTATCTCATATTGCCCAAGCATTCCACTATGATAGGACCGATCCCACTTCACTTTCTTCGACAGCATATAATACAAGTCTATGAGTTTGGAAATGATGCTCATGAACTCATTAGCTACTCCGCCGCACACTCATGCTGGCGCAGCAATTGTTGCAACAGTTATTCGAGGCCACGTGCTTAACCAGATGGTGCACAGCCACGTCGATCCGGCAACTGGCGCAAAACACACTCATGAGAGCGATGCGAAAGTGTATGGACCTGGAGAGAGTTGGTATGAGGCTCCGGGCTGCCATCATGTCCGCTCCGAAAACGTTGGAGCCGAGGAGGCGCTCTTTGTTGCGAATTTGATTGTGAGCACCGATGTCTTCAATGGGTTGGATCTCGAGGCTCGGAGTGTGGAACAAGATTTTCAAAAGATTGGCCGGGTTTTTGTGATTGACAAGGATGTTGAGGAACAGAATGCCACTGGTCAAAGTGGTGCTTAGAACATAATGGGCAATAAGATGGAATTTGTGTACTACGCACGCAGTTCAACCCGGAACCTGTAACTTACAGGTTTATATCTAAGCACCTCTCATTTGACCCACCAACTTGAGTATCCACAGCTTTAGCGGCTAGTACCGTAACAATCGAAAATGATGCCATTCAGCCGATACCGGCCAGCCACGTAATTAACTCAGCCCTTGCCTCTTTGTGGATATCTTTTTGATCTGCCACTCCTGACCGCCTGATCTCGCATCTTATCTGATCGAACCAAGGCGGGCCCTTTCATGTTCATGCGTCCCTGCAGATGCGCGTTATAAGTCTCACCACGACGCTTCGGACCAGGTTTTTGCGCCCACAACTCCTTGTTCACAGACGACTGCTGTCCAACATGACTCACGGGCACGCCTTTCTTCCCAACACGTGCCACTATACCGCCCATACGGCGCGTGGAGACTATCTGGTCAATGTGGCATGGCCTCTGATTTGGGGCGAGGATAGGACACCTCCAGAGGATGAAAAACACCCTCTCAATGTCCTGTGAGTACTGATCCTAACACTTCATGTTTCTAACTGTCTGACTATTATACGTAGATACGTTGTCGACGGAGACGTCTTCTTCTTCACAGCCGTAGAAATCACTCGACGGCTAGAGTTCACCAACAACACCAGAACTATAGTCGTCGGCGTTGGCTACCCTCGCACCAAATACGTCTACGACTACCGACGCGGCACGGATTTGACGCCTCCAGCCGCCGACGGAAAATACCAAGACCCCCTCGGCGGCGATGGAAAGCCCATCAGCGGCCTAGTCTGGGGCGAAGGCTCCAAGTATCTCGACAACATCGAAAACGACATCATGCCTTATGTCAATTCGCTGTTTCCGAACGTGCCCATCAAGACTAGCCGTACGGCGCTCTATGGCCACTCTTTCGGCGGCGTCTTTGCGTTGAACGCACTATTCACCAGACCGACTCTGTTCGACACCGTCATCGCAGCAAGCCCTTCCATCTCTTGGAACCACTGCTCCATCGTAAAGGAGCAAGAGGCCGCATTCAGAGCACTCGAGAAGCCCGTCAGCCCTGCGCCCGCGCTCATCATCACGTGGGGCTCCATCGAAGACGACGTCGAGAAGACTCCCGAGATGACGGACAAGGAGTACGAGGTGGCGAAGCTTCTGGCAGAAGACGCAAACATGCGAGGGTACTCGCTAGAAATGGTGGAGAGGTTGGAAAAGTGCCCGAGCATTCGATCCGTGTTCAAGTGGGAGTTTGAGGGCGAGGATCATGGGGATGCGGCTGTTGTGGCGATTCAGCGAGGACTACGAAAATTCTTGGTGGAAAAAGTCTAGACCAGACAGATGTAGATCAAAAGTAATGGGTGAACTTGGAGGTGGCTATCTGAAAATCTTGGCGATTTTGGGAGGCCTTATTGACATGATGGCTGCTTTTGGAGCAGACGAATCAGATGGCACAACCCACACTCTTCGAATGGCCCTTTCACTTTGAAGAGGGAGGACCCAAATTCCATCGCCGTGTATGCCCTTGAATTCTCACAATTCCATCCATCCGGTTGAAGGTTCATACCGCTTGATTATTGTTCTTCGCAGTCACAAGCACTGAGAGTACCCTGAAATGTCATGTCAGCTCGAACATGCACCCACAGAACACGGGTGGTACTTACACTCATTCGACTTGACACAGGTGTATGGGCTCACGCACTAACAAGACAAGTTAGCACTACTACCGAGACGTATAGTCATCTCGTAAAATACCTTGGTTGGGCCAGTGTAGCCGCTGCCGCCACATTGGGCCCAATGAGCCGCTGTTCCGGTTCCAGTTGACGCAGGTGCTGTTGTTGTCGCAGTTGGTGTCACGGTGGACTGCGTCTTAAGTTAGTGTTATGTGAAGATGATTATTGCGATTCTTCATACCGTAAGGCCGAACCACTTGTGGTCTTCGTCTGGGAACGTGTCGATGGAATGGGATACGCCGCTACCCAGGAATGTCTGCGCAAGATTTGTTACTGCCGTTCTCTCAACTCCAGATCATGTCGGGATCTCACCTGTAACTTGTCCCCAAAGATGTACTTGGTGTATGGGCTCCGTGGGTTGTCAACCACTGTTGAAGCGGCAGTAGTGGAGTATCCAAACACACCCGTCCACTGCTTGATGGTCTCGTAGTAGTTTTGCACGTTCAGGATCGCGTCGTCTGTGCCATGGTAAATTTGCATCTTGGGCCTCGAGCCAGTGTATCCCGGGTACATGTTGTTTACGACGTTGGTCCACTGTTGCTGCGTCCATATCGACGCACCTGTTGCGCACGTCGAGTTCCAGGCGTCGGCCACGTCGGCTGCACTCATGAAGCAGCCCGCTGGTACACCTGCGTATACGATGCCGGCGGCGAAGAGGTTGGGATACGTTGCTGCCATGACATTCTGCATCAAATGTTAGCTTACTCGAACACCATGAAATCAGTGGGGTGGCTTGTATACCGTCATCATGGCACCTGATGAAATACCCGAAACAAAAACCTTGCTGCTGTCCGCACCATATTGCGCAATGACAAACTCAACCATGTTTGCAATAGAAGTGCTGCAACCACCGCCTCCATGAGTAAGGGTCGACTTTGAGGACACGTCCCAGCAGTTATCGCTGGTATACGGCGTCTGGGGGTAGATGACGATGTATCCATACGTCTCAGCATACCGCGCCCATTGCGTGCCCGAATAGAACGCAGAGGCGCTGCCGGTGCACCAATGAATCCCGACTACAATGGCTGGCTTTGCTGCCAAGTTGTTTGGCACGTAGAGGAACATTTTCGTGCCCGTGGGGTTGGAGCCGTAGCTCGTCACCTCGGTCAAGGCCGCACGAGGCACGACCTCGGCGCCAAGGACAGCGCTGAACAGGCTCAAGGCCCAGACGCTGAGAAGAGCGAGCACCTTCATGATTGCGCGGTTAAGACGATGGATTGTGTTGTTTGGATGCGGTACGAACACATCGAGGCAGACGATAGCCGGGCCAACTCGATCATTTTAAAGCGGAAATTCGCCTTTCAATGTGAGCTCGGAATCAAGGCGTTGTGGCTTTAACGGGCGAGACGGATGAGTAGCCTCCGCTATCAAGGGTCCAGTTCCATCACGGCAGTCGGCCACCGCTCCGACTTCTCCGAGACAGGGCCTCCGAACTGCCGATAATGATCAACACGCGGTCTTCGGCTCGCGAATCCGTCATCCCGGCGCACAAAGTTACCCCGCGCTCGTGAAACCATCGTCTTTCATATAAATCTCGCGATGCGGGATTCGGCCCATGATCCCCCATCGTCGAAACGGTAGGTACAGTGGGACGAGCATTAAATCATGACGCTATTGAAGAGGGGTTTACTTTGACTCGTCGTGGACAATATCACCGAAAGGGTAGGCGGCGGGTAAAAGCACGTTTCTAGAACCCCGCAAAACACGCGGAATCGTCTTCCGCCAATCGATTTGGAAGGGATCGACGGGCTTGAATTAAGATTCTGTTGTTGATCGTGAGGCTATTTAGCCAAATTAAATCCCTTTCAACTTAGAGTCGTTCGATTCTACGTTCCCTACCGCGCTTGGTATGTTGAACAGGATTGGCGAATTAGGAAGTAACGGGATGGTGAGGCATCGAATGTTGTCAGATCAATCATGTATGACAACTTAACACAATGATATCCCGAATGAACGATACTGGATATGTTGGCAATTTTGGCATAACAGTAATCGCATCAAGAATCAGCTAGGTGCCCAGTGATATGCAGCTGATTTTCGAAGGCTGGAAGATTGATGATTCAAATATTCAACAAAATATGGCACAGCTCAGCACGATGCTAGCTACAGGAAAACAATGCAGTTAAACAACATCTTGTACAAGAACTTTCACTAGGCCGGATACTAACTAAATTACAACTTAGCAATCATACCGTTCCCTTTCTGTATCCAGGCCACAGCGTCATTGACAAACTCATCCACCACTTCTTTGGCCGGCTTTTGCTCATTCACCAGCGCCGCGCAGTTGCCCATCAGATATCTGCGATACTTGAGAAGACCCTCGCCGTCTTCTGGCGGATTACTCTCTTCAACATCCAAGTCATGCTCCCATGGGATGATTCCCTTTGAGACCAACTCTTTCAGTTCTGCTTGCCGGATCGTTTCCCATTTTTCGATATACTCGTTCTTGCGTACGCGCATTGGACGTCCGGTGTAGATGATAGTTCGAGCGATGTCATCATGACCGGCCATCTTCAACGCTTTCTTGTGAGCTTCAAGCGCACCCGCCTCCTCAGTGAGGACGAAGCGAGTGCCGACCCAGACCGCGCTTGCTCCCATCATCAAGGCCGCCGCAAGAAGCTGGCCATTATGTATGCCGCCAGCCGCAACGACTTGTACAGGTTGGCCGGTGAGTGGCGATTTGTGATTTTTGCAAATGTTTACGCACGCTGGGATGAGGACAGTTGTCGGAGTGTCACCTGTGTGTCCTCCTCCCTCGCCGCCCTGAGCGCAGATAATGTCAACACCAAGGTCGAGGCATTTTTGAACATGTTTGACGTGGCCAATCATGTTCATATATACGATTCCGTGAGCGTGGAGTCTGTCGACGACTGCCTTAGGAGGTACGCCGACAGCGGAGACGAAGAGCTTAGCGCCAGATTCGATGATGACGTCCACCAGCTCGTCGAGCTTGCCCTTTGTATAGTCATAACTGGCCATTACGCTGTTAGTGGATGGGTACTCACAATCTCGATTTGATTGCACATGGCACACTGTAGCTACTAGCTACGGCTGAGGATGGTGACTTGGTGGATATTTCCAAGACACAGATGACTGGGGAATGAAACAGAAACTGCTGAGTTCAAGGACGTACTTTGTCTTCCGAGCGCTTCCTCCAACCTGTGGTAGTAGCAAATCAATCCCAAACGGGGCATTCTTATCAATGAGATAGCTCTTCAGTTCCGAGATATGCTCTCGGAGCATATCTGGGCTGTATGCCATACCGCCCATGACACCCAGGCCACCGGCGTTTGTTACAGCGGCGACAAGCTTAGGGCCTGCGACGGCATTCATTCCGGCAAGCATCACAGGATGATTGACGTGGAACAAGTCCGTCATGGGGGTTTGGATTCTCTCTGTGGGTAGCAACGCTGTTAGCCGCTTTTCGCTCTGCTCTCGGTGTTGGGTTGGGGGCATACGTGGGGACGCCATGGCGATCTGCGCGATGATGCTTGCTTGGTTCTTTGCTTGAACAAGCTTATAGCCCAATCTAGCACGTATGTGCAAAGCCGAAAACGCTGGCGAGCCTTGAAGCTCAACAGACATGTGCCAGAACGAGAACCGATGTGTGGTCAGTGGCAGTCAGTCGACAAAAAAGACCATGATTCGACGCTAGACGGAAGCTGAAATGATAGCCAACAAGACACTCCCCATTGGATGACTTATGTAATGCCTCTGACGGAAACAATTTACTGGGAAATGACAACGAAGCCGAGGCTTGAGATCCTGTGCGGGGTTGGGCGAGCCAATAGGATATCGTACTCCGGATGCGATGCCGAGGCTGCAAGCAAAGTCAGGCCATTTATAAGTTCCGCGACACAATGGAATCAGGCTTTTGCCGCCCTTTTGAACCGCGAAGTCATCAATCAGGGAGCGGGTACTTCATGGAAACGGCCTTGCTCGTGCGATCTGTCACAGCGACAGCTTTCACTGGGCTCTCGTATGGGGTTAAAGGTACCTGATCACGGCAGATGTGGCAACCATCAAACCCATTTCGCAACTAGCAAAAATCATCTATCATGCATTTACTACTGTATATAAGTTTATTTGTTAAGCCATCAAAAGGTTGGTCTGACAAATGATCAGCTGTACTGCGTAGTTGTCGGACTTCCTTGCTTCCCACTGAGCTAAGCCAAGGCTGGTCTCTTGCTTCCAATTGAAATGCGCAACAACGGCAAAATCATCTTATAAAGTAAAAGGAACGAGTGTTTATATGCATAGAAGATATGAAAATCCATGCGATAGTTCAACATGGACTCAGAACGTGATTCCCACCACTTTTGTGCTCTACACAATTTCGTCGTCAATTTGAGGATCGCGTAACCATTGAAGCAACTTCAAAATACTCACCTAAAACCAGATAAATTGAAGGCAAGAATAAAAAAAATACATAGGTTATGTCTAGCTAGAAAAAGTTGAGAATAAGCAACGCAATTACTTCTTTGCTGTAAATCTTCCTTCCACAAGATGCAGAGCCGCAGAGTATATCTCCACTCGCCTGCAACGCAATGAAGAAGTTCTTATTAAATATTCAGTCTGGCCATCCTTAAGTTGAAGAAACGAATATGGCAGAAATAAGAGTGTCAATTCCCATTCCACACTTCAACCTGATGCTCCTGCCGCCGGCTACTATTGTAACGTGATTCTCATTTGCACTGTCCCTTGCCATCGTCTTTCCGGATAGCCAATTGCTTGTAACTTTATGACAAGACTTGAGATATGATTAGCCTTTCTGCTCGGCAAATCTTTAGACTCCTGCATCCCACTCATTAAATCGTGGCGAACTTCAGGCTCACAACTCAGACGCCGACCACGCTCTACCTGCTTCCATAGTGGGCTACGCATTGCCTGCGTCGCTACGGATAGCTTACCTTCCTGTTAAACCCACCGCCCAGTCAGATATCAGGCTATGGCGGGAGACTCACTCATGCCAGACGTCGTTGCTTGTTTAATCATCACGCAACCCTTTTTTGATTGCCCACAAGCAGCCATGAGCCGTGAGGAATCCTAGTCAATGAACATGTCAAGCACGCCATGCATGCGCAGGCAAACGAATCGAGCGTATTCACGTCGTGCATTTCGTCATTTTGGAGGCATCGCCGCCGCTTTTATCGCTCTGCCTCCTTGTTCCTGAGCGTCTGTTTCACCTTCCGCACACCTTGTATTTACGCGATATGCGGGGGCAGCATGAGTGGCAGAAGAAGACCAAGTCTATCATGTCCAAGCGATACCAGTCATGGAAACGAAGCCATCAATCTATAATTGAGCCATGAAAACTCGCATCCTACTTATGCAGAAGACATTCGGCTGGCTGCATGTATCGTTCCCATGTTTTCCACAGAAACTCTATAGGACATGTTGGCATCGAATGCAGCCATTGCATCATGCTGATTGTTAAGCAGGAGCCAGTGGGATCCGAGACCAGTGCCGTGTTGAAACAGCGTCCCGATATGTACCGCAAGTGTGTGAAACTAGCTAAAATAGGGTACATTTCTCGCCTCTTTAGCCAGCAGTCATCACACCATCCAAGCATGAATTCCCACTTGGAGCGGGATGTGGTCCCGAATCCACACCCCCGCATCCCGAATATGATGAATATGATGCCGTTGCTGGCGACATGGCTGTCGAAATCGAGGGCATAAAAGGAAAGATGGCCCATCAATTATCTCAAGATCATATTTGACTTTGAATTCTTCATCTTCGTCTTAACCTTTCGATAACCGTTCAATCAACCTATCCAATTTTCCTCCTTTCCCCCTCTCATATACATCATGGCCATCCAAAAGGTGGCAGTCGTCGGCGTAAGTTAGAAAAGATTCCCAATCCGAATGCCACATATTAACTTTATGGTGATCAGGCGTCGGGTAACTTGGGAACCGAAATTGTCAAGGAACTCCTCAATGCTGGTTTTGACGTCACTGTAATCACTCGCAACGAGTCCAAAGCAACCTTCCCCGACAATGTCACAGTCAAGCGGGCAGATCTGTCCTCCATCGACTCTGTCACAGAGGCCTTTTCCGGCCAGGATGCCGTTATCTCCACAGCGGCTAGTGCTGCCTCTGGCGCTCAAAAGACCCTCATTGATGCAGCCATCGCCGCCAAGGTGCCTCGCTTCATTCCTTCAGAGTTTGGCATTGAAACTCGCAAGTATCGCGACACCAAGATTGGCGGCCTCGTCGGCGCCAAGGTCAAAAACACCGACTATTTAATTGAGCTTGCTGGCAAGCATGACTGGTTCTCCTGGACTGGACTGTCCAACGGCCTGTTCTTTGACTGGGTAGGTCATTTCACTGTCATGACACACGTCACAACATCTTACTAACCACAATCACAGACGCTCAAACGCGGGAACACATTCGTCGACCCCAAGAACCACAAGTTTACACTTGTAGACTCTGGAAACGAGCCCTTCTCTGCCAGCACCCTCGGCTTCATTGGCAAGGCGGTGGTTGGCATCCTCAAGAACCCAGCAGAGACGGCCAACAAATACCTAAGTGTGGCCGGCAATGTCGTTTCCCAAAACGATATCCTACAAGCCGTTGAGAAGTATACGGGAACCAAGTTTGACATCACCCACAAGACAGGCGCCGAGCTGGAGAAGATTGGCGATGAGAAGCTTGCCAAGGGGGATTTCAGTGCCTTTGGCCCGTATCTTGAGTCGTTCCTGTTCTCTGATGGGTCTGGACATGGCCTAAAACCGGAAGATAGTGCGAACGAGTTGCTCGGCCTGAAGCAGGAGCCTCTCGAGGAGACTATCAAGAATGCGTTAGGTTGAGCTTAAATAAAGAAATAACCCGAGACTGGGCTGGGGTTTCTACTATATGACAGTAATGAAATTAGGGACCTAACTACTCGAGAAGACCACGCCAACACAGCCCCCAATTATGTCGTTTCTGTTGATGCAAGAAGGCAATCCAACAAATCACGAGTCATCTTGGATGGCATGTCAATCACTGATTTAGAGACAACACAGGTCAATCGTAGTTGCTAGCTCGACATTCTGATTGGACAAGTCGCTAGGTGTCGGATGCCTAATTTTCGTCGCTAAGTGAAAGTTAAGGGTTCCGATAGCATGGCAATTGTCATGCAAACGGTATGAATCCATGAGTTCCCATATCAAGAAGCCAATGACAGCCAAACCACTGCTGCATCTGTGTGGCTTCTTGCTGACAGGATGCTGCAAGGATCACTAGGAGATATGGAGCCGGACGAGCGGGACAAACCCATTGTGGGAGTTCCAGACCCATATTTGCGAATCAGCGGCCTCATGCAAGACGGCCTTGCGCATACCTAAAACATCGAAAAGCCTATTTTAATAACTCATTCAATAGGAAAGAACCCTTGTGAACGTCCATCCCAGCCATAGTATGTTTTCTGTGGTGCGTGCCAACGCGAGTGAGGCCAGTTCGCAAAGTCTTCTAGAATAGGCATGAGGATCAGCTAGTGGTGAGCTCGGCCTCCAGGCAAGTTTCAGTTATAGATGAAACGAGCAATTCAAACAAAACAGCCGAGGCCCAGATCTTAATTGAGAAACAATTGCGGCCGCTAACAAGTTCCACTGGGAACAAGGTGGACATAAGGCTCGTAGTGTGGAGAACGTTGGAGTCTACCGACGGGATGGAACGGAACGTGGGGACCAACGACCTCCGAGACTTTCGGCGATGTTTCCTAAAACGATGGTGCTTCACGAAGCTATATAGAACATGAGACTGCGGATATTAAAGATTCACCGGTCGAGGATGTCGACGAAGCGCCTCGAGAGGATCTCGGCGCGTTTGATTGATGGGAATCGACTCCTTCGCGTCAACTTAGGGTCCCCGCGCAAAGAAGCCGAGGCTCACGTTTTGCTATACTTGACTACAAGTGATTTGGTCATGATAGATAAGTGTATAAATATCAAAGTTGGAGACGCTGTCGAAGAAGAGGTCAGACCCATCAATCAGTTCCAACCCAAACAGCCTTCAGTTCTCCGCCACCATTCAGTTCCGGCCACTATTCGATTCTCAGCCACCATGAAGCTTTACGCCATCACATCTCTGCTCGCCGTCACGGCCTCTGCTCTACCAACTGCTAGTCGCAACTCTGACATCAAGGCTCGCCAGGTCAGCAGCAGCACCCGCAACGACCTGTCTGACGGTGACAGCGCGTCCTGCCCTGGCGTCATCTTTGTGTACGCCCGCGGCTCGACCGAGACTGGTAACCTGGTACGTACCCTACAGTGTGCACTGTGAGAGACACACCTGATCTGACATATTTTCAGGGTTCCCTGGGTCCCATTATCGCCCCTAAGCTCGAGGCTCAGTACGGGGAGGACGGCGTCTGGATCCAGGGCGTTGGCGGTCAATACAAGGCCACTCTCGGGGACAACGCCCTCCCGCGCGGAACATCCGCCGATGCCATCCAGGAGATGCTCGGGCTGTTCCAGGATGCCAACACCAAGTGCCCTAATGCAACGATCATCGCCGGTGGATACAGCCAGGGTGCGGCACTTGCCGCTGCCAGCATTACTGATGTGGATTCTACCATTCGAGACAAGATCGCCGGTACCGTTCTCTTTGGGTATACCAAGAACCAGCAGAATGACGGTAAAATCCCAGAGTACCCCGCGGAGCGAACTAAGGTGTTTTGCAACACTGGTGACCTGGTTTGCACCGGTTCGCTGGTTGTTGCAGCACCTCACTTGGCTTATCAGAACGACGCTGGGAATGCGGCGCCTGAGTTTCTGATCCAGCAAGTCACTGCTGTTGGCGGGGGCTCCGAATCGGAATAGGTGATATCACAGGTTGACATTGGATGTGTGAATAGGCTGGCCTATCACACTTTGCGACACTTCCCTTTCTAGTTACCATAGCCCACCTCAGTTATGATGATCTCCGAGTTTTGATGGATGTTCTCTCTCAAGGTTTGCCGGGGCTGTAGGGTAGCACAGGGATGACGTGGGGTTCAGAGAATATCTATGACGCAATAAATGAAGCAGGTTTTGCTCCAAGCCAATAATGTGCTCACAACCCTTGACTAGCGTGTCAGCATGACGATTGTTGGTTTTCCAGCGCACCACAAATTCCAGAGCCGCGGCGCAAAGGCCTCCCTTCCGCATCAACTCGTCCATCTTGGCCTAAGAAACCGCTGACGCGATCATTACAACAACGGCCCTTGCTGCGCCTTTAACTGGGCTAGATTCACTGACTGCCCCGCCTAGCAGTGCCTGGCAACGGCGAGACATGCCCCAGCGGAAGATCCAGACGGCATGTCAACGCTGCCGCAAGAAGCGAGCCAAGGTTTGACCTCCAGTCGCATGGTGATGGCTTCATATTTTCTTGTACCCCGCTTCAGCTCAGACCAGCTCAATTTGTTAACTTGTTTCTTCTTCTTCCTCTAGTGCGATGGCCAATCCCCTTGCCTACGATGCGAAGAGGCCAGCGAACCGTGCGAATACATCCGCGATCGATGGGAATCCAAAAACGAGTTGCGCGCAAAGATCGAGAGGCTAAAGAAGAGCAACGATGGCCGTGCTGACCTTCTTGAGTCTATCGCTGTGACTGCGAATCAAAGTTTTAATACGATACAGCCCGGATCGGACAGCTCAATGGCATACGACAGGGCACAGGACGACTTCTCGACGCCCACTGACGATGACCTGACCAGTCGCTTCGGCTCTTCGTCCAAAGGCGTGTCACCACGCGAGCTACCTGGGCTGTCTTGCTTCGAACAACTGCACTCGTGGAGACTGTGCCATCCAAGCACCAGCAAATCAAAGGCGTCAGCTTCGGATCAATCCACCATCTTGTCTCTCCCGCCACTCCCACTCGACGCCTATGCCTCGGACTCACAAACAGATACATGGACAAGGACGGGGTGGACAAGAGCTCACATTCGCCATCTGTTCGACTCGGTTCTGACCTGGGACTACCTGCCCTTCAGTCTCCTTGACAAAGACCAGTTCCTGCGAGACTATCAAACCGGCTCTTCCCAGTTTTGTTCGTCAGCATTAGTCCACTCTGTCCTCGCATTGGCTAGTCGACTCATCAACGAAAACGACGACGACTTTACCCTTCTCCCGTCCGGCTGGTTCGGGAGCAAACTGTTCCTCGACGAGGCCGAGACGTTGCTACAAGCAAACGAGCCATTGGAAAACCTCCCCGATATCCAGGCGCTCGGAATGCTGTCATTCTACCATGTCCGCTGCGGACGCGAGGCCAGGGCTCACGAACTCGCCGAGGCTTGCATCGATCGCATCACGAGAGTCCGCCAACAAGAGAAGCCGAAGGGCGAAGAGGAGCAATCGTACGCTAGGGCATGTGCCATCACCTACTGCGGTGCCGTCTCCCTGGTTCGGTACGACATCACAGCATGATTGCCTTATTACCGGGCCAAATTATTAACCAACCGTAGCATACTGCAATTAACAACAGGTCTTCTCTTCAACGCGCCTACTTACGCAATCCAGGATAACACCTTGATCCTTGAGGATCCATTCACGAACAACATAGACAATGGCCAAGCAGGCGCCAGTACACCAAGTAAGTACTGTCGCCCGTTGCTTGGGTCGGTAAACCAGTCTAGTGACCAACGGACAGTTCTTTTCGCCGATTCACAAAAACCACAGCATTATGATCTCTCCATCATCACTGCAAAGGTATTCCAGCTCACCGAGTTGGCCTACAATCTTGTTGCTTCTGCCCGGGTGGCACCTGAGACAGCCATGAAAGAAGTCGTGGCCACATACGGCCAGTGCCTTGACTGGTACGAGGCCTTCTTTACTCTGGTCAGTCGCGAAGGCAGTAGAACGCCCTTCATACTATTCGTGCAGTAAGTGTGCCAACCTACCTCTGGTCGCGGGCCAGGAT
This sequence comes from Dactylonectria estremocensis, assembly GCA_020744375.1. Lineage (NCBI taxonomy): Eukaryota > Fungi > Ascomycota > Sordariomycetes > Hypocreales > Nectriaceae > Dactylonectria > Dactylonectria estremocensis. The sequence goes on along the minus strand of JAGMUU010000014.1, from coordinate 1,337,832 downwards.
TCTGATCCCAATGAAGCATGTACTATCACTTCTGCGTCCTGTGTGCCTTTCGGCCCTTTGTCAGTCTCGCGTGGGATAGTTCCGACATTCAGCCTCACAAGATATGTGCCCAGGCGGCACAGTCCATCCTAGCGCTCGCCCAATCGTACGACGACCTGTTTACCCTGCGGCGCGTGTCTGGACTGATTCCGTACCTCATCTGCGCGTCCGGCATGTACGGGCTGGGCATGTCGGAGAGCGGCTCTCCCATGGATCTTGTTCACCTTCGGCTGGGAGACTATACCTTGCCGCCCATCAAAGCCGAGTTCAAGAGTCCCGGGTTCGACAGCAAAAAGGCCAGTGCTCCTGCTCCTCCATCGCATATCAAAATGTCCGTAGCGGCTCACGCGCGTCTCCTACTCGCAAAGATCGGCTCAACCCATCCGGCGGCCATAGTTGCCGAGCGGATGTTGGCTACAGACCTGAGACCCTCTGTCTGATAGCCGGTTGAACGGATCGAGCAACGCGCGTTCGAGGACTTCTCTGCCAGTGACGCAAACTGTTGGGACGAGGATCAAATTGGAACTGTAGTGGAAGAGAAGGATACCGAAGTCAAGAAAGAAAGAGGGTAGACTTTGTTGATTGGGGAGAGTGGGCCAAGTTCTTTGGTCGAGTAGAACGATGAGTTGACGGCTATATATATCTACTGATACTGCATGATTTTTTTGGGGAATACCCTCGGTTAGACAAATACATGGCGTCTTTCAAGAGCTTTTTTTACAATCAAATTTTGATCACCATTTACCGGCTTTCGGCACAAGCATAGTGATTACTGGATCTATCAAAATGGAGTTTGTTCATAGTCAACTTTGTAAATAATAATTAATACCTTCGATAATGTCCACGAGGCAGAAGAACCATAGGTCGATCATACTCTTCCTCGTACCACCTCAGTGTCCCTAGTTCCTCCGTCTTGCTTTTAACCTCTTGCCCTTTGTCCTCCAGCATCCACTTCCTCCTTCTGCACTCCTCGTCCGACAACCATTTCTCATCCAACTCCAACATCATGACACGTCTCTGAAGCTCTTCCTCGGACTCTTGAGCCTCCAACTCTTTCTCCACCATCCTGATCTTCATCCTCTGCCCGGACACCTCGATACTAGGCTCGCCTCTCCACCCGCCACGCCTCCATAGTTTCTTGCCTGATGCGCCACGTGGACTCTGCCCTGGCCATTTCCCACTCCCTGGCCCTCTGGGCTACCCTTTGCGGCCTGTCGTCTTCTGTTCTGGCCTGGGCCACCATGATTTCCCACTCCAGCTCCTCAAGACGCCATCCCCTCTCGCAAAGGTCTACCTTTATCTGCAGGTCCAGCTTCTCCTCCTCCACCCTCTCGAGCTCTGCTTGGCTAATGTCGAGCCTCCTTAGTGCTTTCCGCAGCTCCAAAAATTTTCGTCCCGGCTCTTTGCGGATCTCGGCCCCCTCCAGTTGGGCGCGCAGTTTCCTCAGCTGCATGTCTTGAGCTTTAGCGGCATTTCCGCTGAACCCATTGCGATGCACAAACCCCATGACGTCCTTTTGCACGATAATTCGCCTCTCGATCTCGGTCTTCTCCATGACTCCCCTCGTCTCACAAGCCCACACTTCGATCTCGTGGTACTTGTCCACCAGCTCCTCTACCTCAATCTGGCCCCGTTTACGCATCCTCTCGAGGAACTTGCGCTCTTCATTTAGTCTTGAGATACGAACCGGATCTTAAACTCAAAGCCTCTGCTTCCGTGTTGTGCTCTATCCTCTCTAACTCGTCGCGGATGGCATCTTTCTCGTGCGATTCCAGCACGCGCATCATCATTTGGACTGCAGCCATGTCACGCTCTCGGTCCTCAGCCCGCCTCACAGACGATGCCCCGAACAAGAAGCCGCCGACATCGACAATAATGTCTTGGGGGTCTCGTTGAAAAGTCTTTTCCACGCCCTGTCCTAGGCCGCCGACCCTTTGCTGGAAGCCGAGGTCGAGGCATTTTGCCAAGAGTTTTGTTCATCGGGCTGTATTCCAGCAGCATTTTGCAAACTCTCCATGCTACACCAAATCTGCAGTGCAAGCTAGAGAACACATAAAACACCTATGGAATTGATGTAGCATTTCTCTGCGGTTGTGATCCCAACTGCAGATATGACTGTAACTTTAGGTGCGACTGCGGCAGCCCTATCGTGCCCTAAAGCTGTGAGTGTCGCAATTAAGTGACGTGTTGCCAAATGCGGTTGGAATACAGCCCGAATAGCAGTACACCTTTCCGAATTCCTGTTGATAGTAAAGGGCGTCCACAGAGTCTTTTGATGCAAACATCCGTACATGTCGTATCTCTACGTTCATAGCCTACGTCTAGTGCTTGAGAAAGGGAATGGTTCAATATCGGCAGCCATCCGTGGAAGAAAGGTCGATATGGAAACGGAAAGTATGCCTAGTCGAGTATGAAAGCGTACGGATTTTAACCGATTACTTGATGACTCGTAGCTGGACAACAGCAGCTTCGAGTCCTTCAGCCTCAGCCTTGACAATTACCCTGCCAGTCTTACCCTCTTTTGTCCTCAGAATCACAAGACCGAGGCCACTGAATGCCTCGCGTTGGTGTAATCCAAAGGCATTCATATCAGCTGGGTTCCCGTTGTCTGTTGCAATAATCTCGACCGGTCCTGAAACCGAGAACCGGATCAAGTCGTCGGCCGTGGGAACGATGTTGCCCTTTTTGTCGACAACCTCGACTGTCATATAAACCAGATCCTCGCCCGTAGCCTCCAAGGTTGTTCTGTCCGCACTCATACGCAACTTGGCTGCTGCGCCCGTCGTTTTGATACTCTCCTCTACCCACTTCTCGGCGTTCTTATATGTCACCACCTTTACTTGCCCAGGCTCGTACTTGACGTCGTCCCACCGGAAGCGATACGTAAACTCATCCTTCACAATCCGTCCCTGGGACTCGCCGTTTACAAACAGCTCTGCTTCATCCGCGGCGGAAAAGACATGGACGGGCGTGACTTCGCCCACGCGATCAGGCCAATTCCAGTGCGGAACAATATGCGCCATGCGGAGATCCGGCCGCCAGCGCGACTGATATAGATAGTAGCGGTCCTTTCTAAACCCGGCCAAGTCGACGATGCCTGAGTAGGAGCTGCGGGTGCTGTAGTACGGCGTCGGCTCGCCGATGTAGTCGAAGCCCGTCCAGACAAACTCGCCCGCTACAAAGGGGCTCCTGTCGTCGTACGTCCAGACTTTATCAGGCGGCGATCCGAAGTTTGCCGTGAAGAGCTCGTACGCGCTGACTTGCTTGGTCGTCGAGTTCCCCCCCGACGTCTCGTTGATGGGCGCGCCGGTGTTCACCGTCACGGGGAACAGAAAAGTGCCTCTGGTGCTCAGAGTTGAAGCGGTTTCGCTCCCGAGAATCATCTTTTCGGGAAAGGCCTCGTGGAACGCGGGATACAATGGATCTGTACGGATGCCTTGCAGGTTGGAGTAGTTTGGCGTGTCTCGGATGCCCGAGCCTTGGTAGTTGATGCTCAGGATGTCCATGACGCCGCCAAAGGGCATGTCCGGCTTGGCGTAGTTCATCGAGGCCGTGGCTGGTCGCGTCGAGTCTTCCTCCATAACCATTTTGTACAGGTGGCGAGCTACTTCCGCCCCCTCTTCGCCGTTGTGCTGCTCCGTCACCTCGTTGCCAAAACTCCACGCAATAACCGACGCATGGTTGCGATCCCGACGCATAAAGCTCCTCAAATCCGCTTCATGCCAATCCGGAAAAATGAGGTGAAAGTCCCCGTCCGTCTTGCCCAGCTCCCAGCAGTCGAAGATTTCATCAATGACCAAGAAGCCCAGCTTGTCGGTGAGTTCCAGCAGCTCGCGAGCAGGAGGGTTGTGCGCCATGCGGATCCCGTTGACGCCCAGGTCGCGAAGAATGGCCAGCTTTCGCTCTGCGGCGCGCACGTTGAAGGCGGCTCCGATGGCGCCGAGATCGTGGTGTTCGTTGACACCTTGGATCTTGATGTGTTCGCCGTTGACCAGCAGTCCCTCGTCGGAGTCGAACGTGAGTTCGCGGATGCCAAACTTGGTCTCGTAGGTGTCAAGTACACGGTTTCCCACGGAGATGGTTGTGACTGCGACGTAGAGGTTTGGTTCTTGCGTTGGTGGAGGGCCCCAGAGACGTGGGTTCTTGATGGCAGTGGATGAATTTGTCGATATCTTTTCTCCATTTTTAACGCTGATGGATTTCTTGGCAAATGCAGCAAATTTCTTGTTTCCCGCCTTTCCAGTCTTCGAATCGACCTCGTACACAGTTGTAACCACGTCAACCTTTCGAGTCGAATCCCCAGTATTCTCGACATTGACGACCAGATCAAGAGTTGCAGAATCAGCGGATACATCACTTGACGTGATAAACGTCCCCCATTGGCCGACGTGCAGCTTGGCGGCTTTGGTGATCCAAACACTACGGTACAAACCCGCGCCAGGATACCATCGTGCAGAGTCCGGGGGGTTGTCTGTGCGAATGGCGAGCTGGTTATCTCCGGCCTTGAGATACGACGTCATATCTAGTCGAAACGAAGCGTATCCATACGGCCAGCCTCCAACCAGCTCTCCGTTGACCCAAACCATCGTGTAAGACATGGACCCGTCAATGTCAAGGTAGATTGTATTATCCAAATCTTCTTCGGAAACAGTGAGCACTCGGCGATACCACCCAACGCCATGCACGGGTAGGCGTCCCATTCCACCTCCAACAATGGGGTCATCTTCGGTGTAGAAAGGCCCAGCGATGGCCCAGTCATGAGGAAGCGTGACAGACTCCCACTCGCTGTCGTCTAGAGACGTCTGCACATAGCTAAGGTTGCTAATCGGAGGACTGGTACTCGGCATCTCGTGACGACTGGCTGGGTCGTTGATAAAGTCGTTGCCGGATGGCAGAATCCATGGTTTCAAGACGACTGGGTTTTCGAGATTGGCCAAGTCTGGGCGATGATCGTAAATTATGCCGTCAGGGTTGGATTCTGTTCGTGAGAATTTCCAGCCTTTATTGATGCTAGTGCGCTGCCGGCCGCCTTGGCCAGGGTTGGCGACTGCCAAGGCGTCCACGAGGCTGCAAGACCCTAAGAGCAAGATGCTCTGCAAAAGAACTGGTACAACGCCAAGCTTCATGTTTCAAGTTGGTAAGCCCATACATGACTCACAATGGGCTACTCGAGCTGTAGAGGAAGGCTATATATCTCACCTACCAGGAGCTCTGTTCGGTTTCAGAGGCGACGAGCAGAGTTCCCCGCATCCATGATGGAAGAAATCCCACCAATCCACCTTGCACATGGTAGAGTTACGACCTCAATTCAGCTGCTATTAATGTAGATCGAAAGCAATAGCTAACATAAGTATTCATGGTTACGTTCGGCAGTTGATGGTCCCGTTGATGGGCATATTTTTGCCATGGTATGAGGTTAAACAGGCGAGACTATAGATGAGCCCCGCGCGAACTGCTGATTCTTGAGCGAGACTTCCGAATCCGCGGGGTTTCTTGTTTAGCCTAATATAGATAAAGATATTACTGGAACGCGTGCAAGACAGAGTAGCAGTTCGTGAGGGGAACGTGTATACCTGGAGCCCAAAGCAGTGTTTGGAGATGGAGCTCCGAGCAGAAAGGGCGGGGTAGGCGGTGGAGTAAACCGGCTAAAGACATGATGTCACAGAACCAATTTCTCTTGGAAGTGTGAGATCATCTGTGTATGGTGATCATGATGTAGACCTTTGAAAGTCAACTGTGGCTCGTGTGTTTGGTTACCACCGGGAGAGAGGTGCAGTCACGCCGTGTCTCAAGCCGAGTATCATAAACCGAAACGTGCTAACGAGGCGAGGCAGGACACGATGAATGATTCCAGTTAATGGGTTGTGTTTCCATGTATTCATCCAGGTGGTACTCAAAATACTACAAATAATATACAAAATACGGTCAAGCCTTTCCCCAACGGCCACAAGTACAAATTTGTACAGGCAATGTGGCCTAGGGACTTAAAATCTGCTTGTCTGCGTTCAATCGGGCCGTCAGCTTCCCCCGGTTGACGTCCTGGATGTTGACCCCTTGCTCGATGGCCATGACGGCCGCCGTGCCCGCGCTCTGGCCCATAATCATGTACGTCGGCTCCATGCGGATCGCCGAGTAGGCAATGTGCGTGCTGCTCATCGTCACCGGGTTGAGGAAGTTGGTCGCGTACCGCGCGTCCGGGACGATGCTGTTGAACGGGATGGCAAAGGGCGCGTGGGTGATGATGTGCACGAGGCCCTCGTCGTAGACGCGGTCTTGCACGACGACGCGTTCGACTTGGTGCACGTCGAGAAAGTAGCAGCCCATGCCGACGACGGCATCGCGGGGGAACTCTTTCGGCACTTGGACGTCCCGCTGGCTCATGGTATACATACCCGCCATGCGTCGACCCTCGCGGATATAAATCTCGGGGGGGAAGTTGTCGTTTCTGACAAACTCGTCCTTGGCATAGCCCCAGTGTCCGATGTCTGTCCGCACCGACAGCGGGATGCGCGGATGGTTGGCCAGCGTCCACAGGAAGCCCTGGGTATAGATCTTGTGCGCGAGCATCGTCGTCTCGCGCTGCGCGTACGAGTACTCTGCGTAGTTGGACTCGTTGTTGTAGTTGCCACCAATCAAATCGGTGCTGACCTGTCCCGCGGCATTGGAGTCGGTCTTGAGGTTGGGCATGAGCTGGCTGGTGAAGAAGGGACCCCGATAACCATTCTCGATGTAGCGGAACAGGATCTCGTACTTGGTCTCGTTGTAGCCCTCGGGCTTGAAGAAGGGCTTCTTGTTGAGCGGGACTTTGGTCAGGCTGAGGCGGAAGTTGTACGACTGCAGTCGGTGAGGGTCGGGATAGCCGGTGATGGCGGCCGTGTCGTTGATGACGCGCTGGATGCCGGATATCAAGCCGCTGCTGGCGTTGCCTCTCTCGCGGTACGGGTCGATGTTGGCGAGCCGATTCGGTCCATTGAGAGAAAAGCCACCGGCCGGCTCGTCGAAATCAGCCCGTCCTTCACGCCCGGTTCGATAGGGAATGCCAACCGCCTCCATCAAGTCGCCATCATATCCCGCGTCCATAAACATCTTGCCCTCGAACACAGCGCCCGTCAGGGTCTTGAAGGAGGCGATCTGGGTGCCATTCATGACGACGCCGCTGCCAGATCGGTCGATGGCCTCGTTGCGAAAGATGGGAATGTCGGCTTCAATCACCCACTGCTCCCAGATGTACTCTGCGGCCTTGGGCTCAAACGTCCACTGCATCTTCTTCTCGTCCTCGATGGCCGTGCCGGGCTGGGCGCGGATGTTCTTGTTGCGGTACGTTACGCGCGCCTCGTATGTCCACACAGAGTCGGACTGGTAGTAATTAAAGACGCGATTGTAAAACTCCCTCGCAATACCGCCAATTGAGTCGCCATTCTTGTTGTCGGTCCATCCGAGGCCCGAAGTCGTCAAACCACCAAGCGTATTCCCGGGAAACACGACGGCGACGGTTTTGCGCATGCGCTTGACCTGCAGCGCGGCAGCCAAGGCGGCGACGGTGTTGCCGTAGATGATCACGTCATATTGATGTACGGCCGCAGCGTCATCGCGAGCATCGACGTGAGGCGATGCGACCGTCAGGACGACGACGTCATACTTGTACACGGTCGCCTCGACGGGCGCCGACGAGGCGAGAGCAGCGAGGAGGGACCAGATCAGACAGAGCGCAGAGAAGAGGCTCCATGACGACGGCATCGGGATGACGCCCGCAAAAAGGAGTGGCTGCGCTCCGGGAGGATGCTGCTGGTGGACGAAGAAACAGACACAGGGCGGCCCATGGACGGATTGGCGATGGATGGTGTCATGTACATTACGGAGAGACAGACGGGCTCAAAAGAAAAAAGAAAAAAGAGGGACGAGTCAATTAATGAACCAAAAAAAATACGGGCGGGCTTGGAAAAGTTTGCAGGGATAACGAGGCATTAGTTGTAGAGGAAAAAGGATCGCTATCGCTGGCTATGCTTCTTTCGGCGCGACATGACAGAACCAGGAAGTGGCCGAATGCAGGATGGGGGAGAAGATAGCCTGATGGAACACGAGTAATGAAGGGCAAGATCCCTGGTGGAAGATCCCCCAGACCATCTGTGGCTTATTCCGTGCCAAGATGGAGGGGCCAAGAGATCCAAGTCGTGGCCCTGTACGGAGTATGTATGGGTCGTTGTTTTATGCGCCTACATCATTGCATGTGTGATGGAGGCATAATACGAAGCAAGGCTTGCCATAGGCTTCGGGTGAATGCGAGCAATCACTGCGCACAACCCCCTCGCCTCGCCTCTGCGACCTCGCCAACGGGGCTGTACAATAAACATCAGGCTGTCTCTCTCTTGGCAAGGCAAGCTAGCTTCCTTGGACTCGGCCAATCCCTGTTTGGTCAATGCCAATCATGGGTCCCCCTGGTATCTTTCTCTGCTCCATCTTTGCTTGGGTCTGTTGGAGTCTCGACTCTTGGACCGCCCGCTCTCCCCGGTGTCGAAAAAGGGAAGCTTGTTTATCCCAGCACTAAAATGGAAGCCATCCCAGCAGAGTGAAAGCAATCCCGGCAGACACTACCATCCCGGTACTAAAAAAGGGAAGCATCGTGGCTTAGACAAGCTGAAATGGCAGACTGTGGGCCATCAACCCACCTCTGGAACCTATCATGGCGCTTCGGTTCGCCCTAGCCTCAAAGCACCGCATCCTGTTGATCAATGGCGACTCGCAGTAATAAGATTGCCTCGACTCGCGTTCTCGCCCACGTGCTGGACAATCAACCTCTAAACGAGCAGCTCTGGGCGGAGATGCGAGACATGGCTGGTGACGTTGAAGTATGTTTAATTGCTACCAGAAACAGCGATGGCTTGACGGGTGAAATGTCAGCCTCGGAAGATAAGACAGAAACCAGGGTTTATCTGAAAGCGGCCACTAAATGTACCGTCTGACGTCGATGAATGAACCCGCATGAACACAGGCTACGCGTGAACAATAGCCTTAACCAATCTACTTGAAACCCGTCAACTCGTCAAACTGAGCCCGCTCCGCATCAGACTCTGCAACATAACCAACCGTCCACCGCCACAGATCATCCTGCTTCTCAACAACATAGCTATCCTTGCTCGACGGAATCTCCTTGACGCCCTCGAAATACATGCCACTCTCGCCCCCCTCCCCCTCCGCAAGCCTCGCTAGCGCAACACCACTCTCGGCGGGCGAGTGCGTGTTGGGCGTCACAGCCACCCGCAGCAGCGGCATCACGCACGGCATCACGCGCAGCCACAGGAACTTCTCGACGCCGCTGCCCTCGCGCGCCAGGCCCGTCCCCGGCATCAGGCCTGGGTCGAAGGCGTTGACCGACATGGTTCGGTGCGGTAGCCGGCGAGCCAACGCGTATGCCCATAGTACGTTGGCGAGCTTGCTGCTCGCGTAGCGCTGCCGGCCTGGGACGTTTGTCATTGAGGCTGGTGGGTGCGCGAGGTTCTCGGCCGAGTCGTACACGGCGTCGGGCAAGCCGCTCTTCATGGCCGGATCGTGCGTGCCGCTCGACGTAAGGACGATGCGAGCCGTGTCGGCGAGATGTGGACACAGCAGATGAAATAGCAGCGCGTGGCCAACATGATTAACGCCAAAAGTAGCCTCAATCCCATCCATCGTCTTCGTCAAGGCCCCGGGGAACTGCAGCCCGGCGTTGAGCAGCAGCATCTGAATAGGGGGGTAGCCCTTGGTCTTCCACTGCTTGGCGTACTCACGCACGTTGGCCAGGCTGGCGAGGTCGAGGGGGATGAAGACGGCGTTGTCTTGGCCCAGGGATTTATTGATGGCGTCTGCGGCTTTGTCTTTGTCGGAGCGGGATGATAGCACGACGAGGTAGTCGGGGTGCGACTTGGCTATGGTGAGGGCCGCGTGATAGCCTAGGTTTGCCGTGCCGCCTGTCACAATGACGGATCGTTTCCAGGCCATGGTCCTAAATCTGGAATAACAAATCTCTGGTGGGTTTGATATCGAATACTGTCAAGTCGGGGATATCGTGGCTTGTTAACCAAGGCTGCCTTTGAAGCCAGGTGAGTCTGTAGTGTTGCTCGACAACAGCAATGGGTCTTTTTATTCTGAATGATAACCCACACTTGATCGTCCCATTCAAGAACCACTTAGGATGCCGCTCTTTATACATATTCTTTCAATATCATCGTTCTGTCTTCCATCCTGATGAAGCACTCAGAAACCCTCCCATGACTCCAGCCCACTAAATCGCTTGAGGGATAGCGGGAACGGCACCGTCGGTTTCCAAACATGGGAGCTGCGTTGAACTCCTCCCATTGGACATCACCGTCATGCATCTGACATCCTCCATGGTCATGTGGGCCCAAGTCGATCAAGAGTGATCTATATCATGACCCGTCCCACCAGAATCGCAGGTGCAGTTCCATCCGCTCCGCCAGAATTACAGGTGCCGTTCCAAAACTCAGCATCGTCCATTGTTCCGCGCGTCCCGCAGGTGCCTTTATCTGAAGCAATGGATCATGCCAAGCCGCTCCGCCCGGAGCATCTTCTAGAATACGACGCCGTCTACCGCGTCTTGATCTGCAAGACGTGCCGCTACGCCGTTCAGCCCACGGGCATCGCGCGCCACTTGAAGGAGATCCATCGCATATACAGATCACACCGACGCCCGTTTATGGAGTACGCGGCGCGGTACAAGCTCGCTCCCCCCGGAGACGTGATTCGTTCCAAGATAGCCTATTTTCCCGTTCGCCTCTTGCCTGTCCTTGAGGGGCTGCGTTGCCTTGGTTCAGACGGTTGTGGATTTCTTTGCGTCTCGACGAAACGTATGCAAGGGCACTGGCTTTCTGCGCATGGGAGGCATGGCAGTGCAGCGGATGATGATTGGCGGTGTGCACCGTTGCAGACCTTCTTTAAAGGGAATTTGTTGCACTACTTTACCGGTTCAAGCAGCAAACAAAGGTTGGACAGTGAGCGTATCACGACCCAGCTCATCCGATCTGACGACGTCCTCGCTCGTCACAACCAACTTGACGGCTTTGACCAGAGTCTACTCTCCCATTACCTAACGACAACTTCCACAACCTTAGTCGATAGACACGGAACCTTGGACATCTGGCAAAAAACAATCCCTCAGATGGCCCACGAACACCCCTTCCTAATGCACACCATCTTAGCCTGCTCAGCACTGCATCTAGCCCACGCGTCCCCATCCCAACGGCCATTCTTTCTCCTCCAAGCCCGCAACCACCAAGACATGGCCATGCCACTCTTCCGGCTTGCCATCGCCAACGTCTCCGCGAGCAACTGCCACGCCGTCCTTGCCTTTTCCCACCTGCTCATCGTCTACTCCTTTGCCGCCAACAGCGCCGACGAACCCTTGTTCTTTACGAATCCGTCATGTCCAGGTCGAGGCATGCTATGCAGCTGGCTGTACTTTGTGCGCAACGGATGTCTTTTGGTATGCGAGCAGTGGGATCGCATTGAGACGGGGCCGCTGGACCTGCTGGCCAAGTCTTGGGAAATGCCCATCCCGGATATACAGGAGCAGACCGAATCAAGCCTGACTGATTATCTGCTATCGATCATACCAGGAAACAGGGGGAGAATTGGTCATAAATCCTGGTCTCACAGCACCTGCGAAATCTATCGGAGCACCGCTGCACAGCTAGGCTGGGCCTTTGCGGCCTCTCAAGCCCTCACTGGAAACGACTTTACGACGTGGGACGTGATCCGCGTCTGGCCCATGGTCATCTCCGTTGAGTTTATAGAGCTGCTCGCCCAGGAGCATCCGGCAGCGCTGATTCTCCTCGCACACTACTGTCTCTTGTTGGAGAGAATCCAGCCTCAATGGTATTTTGAAGGGAGGGCGACGATGCTGCTCGACACTGTGCTGGGTCGACTGGGTCGCCAATGGCATCCATTCATTCTCAAGTCGCTGGATCAAATGAGCAAGGTGTTATTAGATAACATTCAATGAAACTGTCATGTTGTGCATTTAGCCTCAGTGCAGCGCCAGTGGACTTGGCAAGGAAATCTGTTTCGCTCAACTTGTTCAGCTTAGAAGTTCATCTTACAAAAGTCCAAAAGCTTCAACTTTGTCAGGACAGTATCTTGGGGCGAAATTTGATTTCCCCAATGCATTATAGATGGATATGAATGCCCATTCAAGGCGAAACTCGAAAATTGCTGCATTCTACATGTATTTTTCCTAATGAGTTTGATGTTTCACTGTAGGGTAGGAATCCCACCAAGTTTGAATTGTCCTCGATCCATGTGTACTTTGCTCTCTGATGTGTACTCCCTGCCTTTCCTCGAGTTGCCTCTTTCTATTCTTCAATCTTGTCTATAGTATAAATGAGTACACAAGGGAAATATTTCAGTTGTTCTGTCGTGATGCTGTCTCATAGTCGGGAAGTGCGATGTCGTCTTGTTGAGTGTGCGATCGCAGTGGAGTACGAACCGCTGTGCGGTATGTTGGCACTTTACTCAACTCAGCGAGCTCGGCTTCATCCAGGCCGGACGATTCTGACGAATTCTGTGATGCGTTGTCTGCAATGTCAGAATGGTGAACTGATCCATCGGCCATTGCTCCGTGCTCGGTCCCGACAAATGCAGGGTCAATAATTGGCAGGGTGTTTCCTTCAAGGCCTGTGCATGCGAGAGTGTTTGATTCCAATTGATCACCGGGTCTTTGCCAGCCATCAATGTCTTCGTAAAGCAAGTCTAGAACGTGGTCGCCATATCCCGGGGGGACGCTAGTCTCGGGTTGCAAGTTTGTGGAGCTGGGAACTTGCTGAACAAGGTCGCCTTGCTCGTTGAGAGCGATGTTGGGCGAGATGAAAATGTCGATAGGAAAGGCCGTATCGAGCTGAAAAAGATGAGAAAGTGTTGACTGCCGCTCATGTGTTGGATCCTTCTTACCTGAGAGACGTGACCGTCCCGGTTATTCAGCGAGACATTGACCTTGAGCTTGTGCCGAACCTTGATGCCCTGAACGTCCAGATCCTGGATGCACTCGCGAAGCCGCTTGGGCAAGTCCAGCTTCTTGGAAAGAACCCAACCCTCTTGGCTTGTGTCTTCGATGGTGTCCTGCCAATCTCGCTCCCTCGAAACCTCAAAATTCCAGCTAGAAACCGTGCGCTCGGTTCGGTACGCTCTTGTGTAAATGTGGTGCCGACTGTGCATGCTGAACTCGCCAATTTCCATCAGTGTCACGGCGATTACTCCCAGCTCGAGCCCTTTCGCAAGAGGCGTAAACCTCATCTCTAGCGTGACGGAGCCACCGAACACAGCAGCTTTTGTCGGGATCGCCAACGAATAGTCGACCTTGTCAACCCAGGTGTCCTCGACGCTCATGGTATGCATAAACTCCAAAGCTCCCGGGGGCAGAGTTCGTATGATGCGGAATTGCTTCGCGGTGCATAGCTGCCGCATGAGTTTGCCGCGGTTGATGGTGGCCTTGAGGTGGTAGATGATGGACGCTTTTGACATGCCCTCCACGCTCTCGGGGGTGTCGCCTGGAATCATGTATTCAAAGGGCCACTCGTAGTTTCCGGCAGGAAGTGTCACGCTTTTGCCTTGCTTGCCAACAAATGAAGGCCATCTGTGGTGCAGAATAGTCGTCTTGTGGGCGATACCTGGATCCGGTGTCCAGCTTCCACTACGTCAGCTTACACTTGTCCCAGACGTGGCAAATAAAACTGTTGATAATGATCATAGAGATGACATACGATTGACGGAAAGTCCCATCTAACGAAAGAGAGATCTCTTCTAACCTGAGCGGCGATTGCAAGCAAAAGACCAGCACCCCCTTCAAGAGCTGATCAGTCGACTCGTACTGGCTGCCCCAGAAAACGATGAAATCCGTCTCTAACCTGACGAGTTCAGTTCAACCAGACAGCGCATCGCTGGGCCAGAGTACATACCGGATCTCAAAAAGAGAGAATAGGCTTGACGCGCTATGCGAGGACATGTTGGGAGACGGGCGACGGATTGCCAGAGGACGCATTTCGATGCTTGTGGTGATGTGTGAAGGTGGAGGAATGCTCAGATGGCAATGCTCGAAAGATGAAGATACTGCAAAGATGATGGCACTTTGGGTCTCACATCAGCGGCGTTGTCCGCAAAGGGACCCATTGGAATTAACCGAAGCGGCTGGTCTGGGCTGGGATGCAAGTTGATGATGACAGAAGACCACTGGAGTAGGGCATAGCATGGATGAGGGTGGTGCAATCGTGGAAAAGAAGAAGAGAAACAAAATAGCACTTGAAAATGCACCGGCATCTGTCTCCTTGATATGACCTGACGTCGTCATGTGGCATCGGCGGAGGGCCGGGAGATTAGGGCGGCCGTCGGCAGAAAAAGGCCGACATGGCGGCCTTCACGTGTCACGCTGGAATCTCCGTCGGGGAGAATAGAACCGAGTCGATGAATTAATTGGGGCTTCTTCTGAGACCTGCCAGTAAGCCGCGAGTATTTGATACTTGACGGAGGGTTTTCTTACATTAGGGCCAGCGACAAGGCGACCGATGATACTGACCAAAATAGACAGTAGAGTGGCTTGAGATGGATAATCTACATGTGACACTGTCGAGGCACGCCACAGGTGTCGTCACCGTTCGATTGTCACAGGCTTTTGTCCCAACACCCAACAAGATCTGCCTCATCCTGTGTTGGCAATAATTATCATCCTTGTAAACTCACTATTCGAGGCCAACACGAGCTTTTCCAGCGTTCCGAGCATATCCGCCATGCACCCAAGCTTTGTCTAATCCCCGGGATGTAACCCGAGATACTTTCTGTCTGGGATGATTCAATTGTACAAAATGGTGTCGTTATCTTTGAAAATATCCGGAATAAACAGCTGATTTACGTCGAAATACGGCAGCATCGACAAGTCCCCCGCCAAACTATTCAACCACATGATATTATCCGGCTGTTCACATGGCTGCGCATTATCAGCTTCTTGAGGCTGGACAGCCGGAAACAACTCCAAAATCTCCCCAAGCGCCGAAGCGCACTTTTCCTTCCACCGCTTGTGCAGCAGAATCAGCAACGACGCCGTTTTGAGGGCTTCCTGCGTCGCCTCTGTGTTGTACACCTGGGCCACGTTGCTGAGGCACTGCATGGCGTCCTTGAGCTGCGACAGCGACGCGTTGTTGTCGACGGCGAGCAGCAGGCATACAATCTGGAAGGGCACGTTTGCCATGTGATGCCAGGGCGCCCTTGCGTCGAGAATGCTCTGGGCGGCCTGGATGCCCTTGGAGGCTAGGGTGAGGATCTGCTCCAGCACGGTTCCGGCGAATGACTCGCTCATGGCTTGTAGTCGCCGGCATAGACACAGGGCCAAGTTGACTTGAGCGAGCACTGACGTCGGAATTGAGTGCACGCGGTCGAGCACGGCAGTCAGCGTAGTCTCTAGCTCAGACGCATCGGGTGCCTTTTCAGGATCGAGCATGGCGGAATACGGAAGCAGTTCCATCAGCTCCGCAGTGTAGTCCCCCGATCTTTCAGATGGCATGATGACTGTAGCGTTGCAGAGCGTGACCCTCGAGCGGCCCATGTCAAACGACAGCCAAATATTGAGATGCTGTGACACGGCCACCAAGCGTCGCCGAATCTCCGAATCCACTTCCTCTTGAGGCGACGGGAGAACAGACTCGGTGGACGGCTCGCAGTGAAGACCGGCTGCTTCGACCATGTGCATCAGGATGCAGCTTGCCATCCACGCCGTGTGGTGTGTCTCGGCGATCCTCAAGTACACGACCCGCAGAATCCAGGCTGTGACGGTAGCTGCAGATGGAACCTCGGATATCTTTTGCTCAAGGATGAGTCTTGCCGTCTCTAGTAGGTCAAGTTCTGTCGGCGTAGCTTGGACATGAGAGTACAGACATCCTAGGGCCGCTATGCCGCATAACACTGCTTCTTCCATGTCAGTGGCAAACTGAAGCGCCCACCTGGTCCCAATTCGCACGTAGATATCCTGGCGGTTGGTGAACCCATAGGTCGGGTCGATTTTGTCAAAGTAGACAGCCGCGAGGGTACGCATCTCAGCCTCAGATAGCATGTCGGTAAGGGACCGAGAAACAGGCGCAAACCCTGTCCTGCGCGCCCCGAGAAACGCATTCCAAGCAAACGTGTGAAGGCGCGGAGCGTCTTTGGGATTCAGCCTGAGGGCCAGTTTTCTGAGAAACGCAGCGCCAGAGTTCGCTTCTAGGGAACGGATCTGGCTGCGCGTCGTCGCTGCCGGTGGCGCAGTTTCTCGGAGCGGAGGGAGAACGGTTGGTGAAGGCACGACGCTTGATGCTGTGTGGGGAGAGCTCTCGGCCACGTCCTGATTCCGCGTCAGGATCTCCGTCGCCTTTCGCTTGGTGCCGGATGGTCCTTGATATACGCAGTCATACTCGAAACGTGTGCAAGTTCCGCACGGCTGAGCGCCATCGCACTTGCGTTTGAGATCTCGACATGTCTTGCATGCAAGTCTTGACCGCTTGCGACCCTGTGCTCTAGACATGGGGCTCATAGACAAGGGCTTCAAGTGGCCTTGGCCAATCAACAGCCGGCACTCAATGGCTTCTCGTTTGACGTCCTTCTATGCGGGGTGTAAGAAGCTGCTACGAGGCCTGAACCGATGCAAGTGCTAGGCCCGCCGGATAGATGGAATGAGTGACGCGTTGGCGATTACATAATTGGGCGCATGTAGCGGTAGTGACGGGTATAACGGTAAAAGCGGGAGAAGCGGTAAAAGCGGATGTAGAAGCCAAGACCGCTTCCTTTATTTAATATACATGTTTGATGCCGGCTTTATCTACTTCTCCAGCACTTGATTTTGTCAAAAAAAAAATCACCCTGTAGCTTCTGGATCCCATCACAAGGCTAACCTCACCGAGCCACCCGGAGGATCTACATTCCAACCCAACCCGAAACGTCAACAATTCCGTCACAATGTCACCAAAATGCAGTAAGGAGCACGAAGACGTGTCATCAGAAGACATGGAAGATTCATCACAAATCCAAAGCCGACCAGTACTCGAACCTCCTGATGGCGGTATCACAGCCTGGGTCCAAGTCCTCTGTATGCACATCGTCTTCTTCAACACATGGGGCTTCGCCAATGGGTACGGAATCTTCCAGCAATACTACCTAGAGCAATTCGATCAGTCGGAGTCTGATATTTCGTGGATCGGAAGCATCCAGGTCTTCTTCCTGTTCTTCATGGGCGTTTTGTCGGGCCGCTTGACCGACGCCGGCCACTTCCGTGTCCTGTTCGCAAGCGGTGTCTTTCTTCAGGTGCTTGGGCTCTTTATGACTTCCCTTTCTCGGGCATATTGGCAGGTTTTCTTAGCACAGGCTGTGTGTCTCGGCATTGGCAATGGCCTTGCTTTCTGCCCAGCTCTGGCTGTTTTATCACAATACTTTAAACGAAACAGATCTTTGGCTGTGGGCCTGGCTGCTTCTGGCGCCGCTGTCGGTGGGTTGGTGTATCCCGTCATGCTGAATCGGCTGATTTACCACAATAACCTGGGCTTCCCTTGGACATTGCGTAGCATGGGTTTCATCATGCTAGCAACCTACGTCCCTTGCTTAGTCTGGTTAAAGCCGCGCCTACCCCCACGCGAATCAGGACCGTGGATAGACGCTTCTGCTTTTCGAGAGCTGCCTTTCATATTCTTCTCCCTCAGCATGTTTTTGAACTTTTGGGGTCTCTATTTTGCCTTCTTCTACTTGGGGACCTTTGCCCGCTACCAGATCGGCATCACAGACACCATTTCCTTGCTCATGATTCTCAACGGCGTAGGAGTTGTCGGGCGAATTGTCCCAAACCTCATCGCCGACAGGTGGACTGGCGTGCTCAACATACTCGTTGCACTGAGCTTTGCCGCTAGCTTGCTTGTGTATTGCTGGGCCGCTGTCAACACCCAAGCAGGGTTGGTTGCATTTGCAGTCATCTACGGATTAATTGCAGCGGCATTGCAAGCCCTCTTCCCAGCGGCCGTCACAACAATGTCACCTGATCCCAGCAGGACTGGTACGCGAGTAGGCATGATTCTGGGTTTCGTCAGTTTTGCAAACTTGACTGGGCCGGCTATTTGTGGCATTTTGATAAGGAATCAGGGCGGGAGTTATTTGGGAGCGCAAATGTTTGCCGCTTCTTCCATTTTTCTCGGTGCTGTAATGGGCCTCGCTGCAAGAATTGCCAAGACGGGTCTTGTAGTGAAGGCCAAAGTATGAGAGATTGCGGTGGCGACTGCATAGACCATACATAGACGAGACCATAGATGTGACACAAAAAGATTGCATCCTGGAATAATGGGAGACACATATAGACTGTAGCATAAAAAGATGAATCATATTCGAGCCCATGAAGCGAAAGTTGCTAATGTGGGATAACTGACATTAGTCTCATTATTCTTTAACACCCTCAGACATGACTTCCTCGCCTCCAGACAGATCATTCTCACTTTCAGATGACTCATACTGACCGGATATCGATGGTTTCCAGTCTGCTTGTAGCATCCGCTCATCCAAATGCCACTCCCCAAAAACCGGTCCATCAGGGTTTTCAGGCTCAAGAATCTTTCCATTTCTGCCCCAAACAGGACAGTACATGTCGACTCTTTTGATATATTTTCCCATCCTACCTGTCCAAGGCCAAGTTGCCACGCCATCGCCCAGGGTTGTTGCTTGAGCCCCGTCAATGCCAAGAGACTGCAGATGAGGCAACCTGTCTAGAATAATGCTTGCAAAGGTCTCGACGGCCCAAATTCGTTCCCTTCGAAGCTTGCGTCTTCTATATCTGCCATTCAGACCGCGGAAGACATTTCCACAGAAACCTATGCCAAAGCTTCCGTGGCCCGTTAAATCAGCTGAAAATGGCACGTGCAGAGATCTGAGGTTGCGAAATTCGCCAAGTGTCGCCACAACCTCCTAGAGCCTGTTAGCCATTGACTAGGGTTCATGGAAATCGAGACTTGCCTTGAGTTGCAGAAAATCGTACATCCGTCGTCCGCTTGACAGTCGGCGACCCGGAATTTTAATTTCGCCCGTCATATGCAGGATTTGGAGTCGAGGAGCCGCCGACAAGACCGCCCGGACCATATCTGGGGACCATTGCGCATGCAAATCCAGGTGTATCAACTTCTGTAATGGCTCCAATTTTGGCAAGAGGCCCATCACGGCTGGGGTGCGTGATGGCAAATATTCTATATATCCCGTGATGGTCACTTTTTCCACGCTGGGGAAGAGCTGTAGGAGGACGGCTTTGTTGGAGTCCAAGGATAGATGCTTTACATGATGAATGGCGATTCCTGGCTGGAATCCCGTTTGGAATACCTTGTCTGGGGAACCTATCCAGTGGACATGTTCAAGTCGTGGCATTTTGGCAAAGGCTTCCACCAGACGATCTAGTAGGCTGCCGTCCCATGGACCTAGCTTTAATATCGAAATGACGTTGCATCTCAAGGCTTGCATTAGACGCTCCAGGGGATCGCCGTAACTTCGATTCATCAACGCCGAATTGAAAACGTCGACGTAGACACTCCGGCAGGTGAGGAGGGCATTCCGGCAGCCCAAAACGTCGGAAGCCATGGACTCAAGCCCGAAGCGCAGCTCCGTACCAAATCCATTCTTGCCATATGAGTTGTTGTCGAAACGAAGGGTCTGGAATAGGTCATCGGGAATGGGCTGCGGCCGCTTCGCCATGGATGAGTTGGTGTTGCGCACTGCGGCCTTTGCGTCGAAGAATCGGAGCATCCACTTGTTTTCCTCGACCCAGGGGTGTCCCGTTTCTGAAATGAACCTGGGAATTGGGCCTGGCCGAATCCCAGTCTTGTTGAACATGGAATACAGGGCAATGATGATGACCAGAGGGACGAGAAAGGTCAAGGCCCAAGGGGTTTCTGTGGAAGCCATCCTTTTGCGGCCTTGTGTATCCGAAGAATTAGCATACGCAGCCTGATATCGTCGCAGTGCACACAAAAATGAGACTGATAGGATGGCTTGGATAAAACGTGTCCTTGTTTGAAAGTGTCATCAATGGTTCACAAAGTTTTCACTGCATCATAGTGTTTGGATGCTGTCACGTGCTCAGTCAGACTCGTGACTGCCACGGAATGGTCGTAAGGCTTGGATCAGGGCATAACATGCAACGAGGCTATAACAATGGACTAGTACATTATGGGGCAACAATTCATTGAACACGCTGATGGTTAACATGCTGTACCACAGTGTAATGTGTGGCTCATCTGGTTGGATCATTCCTCCCGACTGACAAAACTCGAGCGACCAGGACTTGGGAATGAAGTTAACGCAGCTGACTGAGATGTTAAAAATGAACAATGAGCATGACAATGCAAGATCATATGGTTGAGCTCTATGATTGACGCGTTGGTGATGCTTCACGTTTGGTGTTTAAGGCTACCACGAGAACGTGTTTAGAACTGCAAACAGGACCCTTCCTCGATTGTTCAAGGATTTTTTTATACATAATGCATATTAGAATTTATTAGGGACGACATGCTAGGTCAATGGTTTATAGAGCACTCGTCTAGTCTACTTGAGTGGTGGTTCTTAGAACACCCGCCTAACGATGTTGAAAGACAAGGGTTTGTGCGTATTCTTCTGTAACATAGAGAATCGTTGTATTACCTGAGAGAAGCCATTTTATTTTCATGTTGCCGAACTTGTGGAACAAACTAGGCTGCTTAGTGAGAAATGATTGCTTCCTGGAATTGTGTTACTTGTGCGGCTATTCTAACGAGGGCACTCTGGTTCAAGACTAGTTAACTACCAATCTCAGTGTTTGACTATGGTCTCTATTTGTTCAAGTAATCTATAATATTGTCGTTTATTTTAAATTGCTTTTCTCCCAGGTCTGACGATCAATTCGGAAGGCAACAGGCAAAAAGGACGACGGGGATTGATGCTCAGCGTTGGAGCTTGGATGACCCATGGTTAAGTCGGATCAATCCGAACTCAAATCGGTAGTCAAAAAGTAATATTTAATAACCACGAAAGTTATTACGGCAATTAACCGGTCGGGAGGAAGAAGAAGACGCCTGGTCTTCCGTTCCTCCATCCGGTGCCGGTATCCCCGAGCTTACCACGACGCAACCAGCGCTGCTCCCAACAGTTGGCATTCATGATTATCATTGGTTCGCTTTCGGTCCCATTAACAGGGCAATTGACCGGTGTTGTTGGCCCCGAGCTCACCCGACGTTAAAATGCAACGCACCAGGAGCAACACCCCAGAATCCCCGCATTTGACGGAGCTTCTGGTCTCGTTGCGGTTAGATAACCACGACGATCAATTGTCAATGAGGGATTGATCAACAGGCCGGTTCTATGCCGCAATTGGCAACGAGCTGTTGAACGTGACACTTGGCCAGCCCTTTTGCCGGGCGAATTGCCACCTTGTCATTCTCCCGATGCCCGTTGGAGCTAGGAACCCCGGAATCATGGTCGACTTGGTAGAACTAAAACCGACAAGGTGCTGGGATCCTGTTCTGCCGTAGCATCTCGGCCGGTGTTTATTCGCATTCGCCCACAAGCCGATGCAGTACATGATGCAACGGTTCCTCGCAAACAGCCCCATGGGGAAGCAGTCCGTACAATAAACCGACACATCATATGATCGATACGGATATTGTTAACCCGTTGCAATTATAAGGAGGCTGCCCTTCGCACTGCGATAGAGACGTGGCACACCAACCCACGGGGATCAACCACAACAACACCGCATCTGAGCGTCCATCTCCATCACCATGGCGGCCGACAGCACCCAAGAAAACGAGTTCGAGGGCCTCGTGCTCCAGGACATGATTCCCAAGAACCGCAAGCCGTGGTACCGCGACGGCACGCTCGTCAAGCTCAACACGCTGCTGCTCTGCGCGCTCCTCACCCAGACGGCCACTGGCTTTGACGCCAGTATGATCAACGGCATGCAGTCGCTGCCGCAGTGGCAAGAGTTCTTTGGCCAGCCGACGGGCTCGAGGCTGGGCGCCATGACGTTTGGGCCGACTGGTGGTGTCTTGATATCTGTCTTGATTTCGTCGCAGCTGTGCGACATGTTTGGACGGCGGTACCCGATTCTCGGCGGATCTTTGATCATCATCTTCGGATCTATTATTCAGGCTGCCTCTCAAAACTACGGCATGTTTGTGGCTTCGCGTTTCTTGGTCGGATTCGGCCTCGGCATCGTATCAGTCGCTGCACCGCCTCTGCTCTCTGAGGTGTCCTACCCAACACACCGAGGCAAACTGACCTCATTCTATCTCACTTCCTGGCCTCTTGGATCTCTCATAGCTGCATGGACGACATATGGATCATTCCAGATGCACAACTCGTCGTGGAGCTGGCGACTGCCCAGTCTCCTACAGTGCGTCTTCTCCGTCATCCAGGCCATCCTCAGCCTCTTCGCCCCCGAGTCGCCACGATGGCTCATCTACAAGGGCCGCAGCAAGGAAGCATTCGACTTTTTTGTCAAGTATCATGGCGGCGGTGACGCGAATTCGGCGCTGGCGCGATTCGAGATGGCTGAGATTACGGCCACTCTGGAGATGGAGAAGCTGCAGAAGAAGTCTCGCTGGAGCGAGTGGGTGTCGTCCAAAGGAAACAAGCACAGGCTCTTCCTCGCTTTGTACATTCCTGCAATGATGCAATGGTCTGGAAATGCGCTTACAGTTCGTCATATTTCTCGTCCTTAAGTCCATCTCTATCGCTAACACCCAACTTCTAGTCATACTACTTCGCCAAAGTGCTCAACTCCATCAACATCACGAACTCGCGAACCCAGCTCATCCTCAACGGCTGCCTATCTCTTTGGGGCTTCCTAGTGGCCTGTGTCTTTGCCTCTCTAGTCGACAAAGCTGGTCGTCGTCGTCTCTTCATCTCGGGCATGGCAGGAATGGGCTTGACATATATCGTTTGGACGGTCTGCTCTGCGATCAACGAGGAGACGGGTTTCAAGCACTCTGGCTACGCCGGTGCCGTTTTAGCCATGATCTTCATGTACTCGGCCTTTTACCACGTCTGTTCTCCTGTCCCGCCGACCTACATCATGGAAGTGGTGCCGTATTCGCTGCGATCCAAGGCATCTATGCTGTATCAGTTGACGGGCAATCTCGCCGGCATCTACAACAGCTTCGCGAATCCGGTGGCCATGGACGCGATTTCTTGGAAGTACTACATTGTGTGGTGCGTCGTCATTTGCGTTCATCTCACGCTCATCTGGTTCTTCTTCCCGGAGACCAAGGGTCGTGGTCTCGAGGAGGTGGCAGTCATCTTTGACGGTCCTGATGCTCTTGTTGGCGCCAACGCTATGAAGCAGATGGGGCTAGATACCAATGCCGACGATGCTATTACGTTTGGTGACAAGACCAAGTCGGCGACGGAACAAGTGGATCGCGTTTGAATGGGAGCTAGATTGAGCAATGGGAGAAGGATATGGTAATCAGTTACGATATTTTCCAGATAAAATGCCAAATGTGTGCCTTCCAGTCCCAATTGGCAAGATTAAACCCCTGTCTCTGCTTCGTCACCACCCCGTGTCGTAATTGGAGGGTGAATAGTCTCGGGCAGCGGAGGAATGCTCGCCTTTGCAGCCGAGGCCACTGCTCGGCTCTTTTCGTTCCCCCGCACGACACCATTCAAGCTCCTCCGCAAGCCACAGGGGATGGTCTAGAAATGTACAGGGATAATCTTGAAATAATCCGGGGTGTGGAGTGATGATTCGTGGGCTAGTGCTGGCTCGGGGAAGTCGGCACATTAATGAGCGGGGATCATCTGATCATCATGGAACCATTGTACGCAGCTCTGAGTGGCTGCAGGCTTTGCGTGATTCATCACACAAAGCAGCCAGAGCTCGATATCCTCTTTCCCACCAAGAGCCTAGGCGTAGCTTTTCGCCCAGTACTTCATGGATCTTTCGAATGTTGTCGATGACGTTGATCGCTCTGGCGGTGACGGCGAACTGGGCTCTTGTCAGGGCTGTCGGAAGCGCAAGCTAAAGTGTTCTAGAGGGCTGCCAGTGTGCTCGCACTGCCATCGACTGGGTGAGTCTTTCTTTCAATGCTGAAGCAGCCTACACAAACGATCTGCACCACGTGCCGGATAGCTAACGCGGTATGCTTGTTTGTAGGCTCATCGTGTGTCTATGACGGTAAAAAGAACAAGCCAGGCCTCAAGCCAGGAGCCGTAGAGGGCCTCAGTCGCCGCATCGGTATGTCGGGCTCTTGTGTTCAATCGTGCTCGAACTTGGTGACTAGATATGCTGACGTACATGAAGACGTCCTGGAGAACGCCCAACTTCAAGGAAATAGAGATGGCGAGCGCCTCGAAAACTCCCTTAACGTCTTGTCAAATTTGAGCCTGGAACTATGCAAAATCATCAACCAGAACCGGTCTCCAGCGACCATCGCGGCTCCCGAGCAGCGCGTCGTCCACGCTCACACTGAATCGCCAGCGAGTTCGCTATCATGGCATCATCCTGAACCGGAAAACTCGGCTGAATCGTCGATGCCCCGGCCGCGGAAACGCAGACGCTTAGACAGCTGCGGAAACCCAAAACTCGAGATCCAGCTTCCCCTCGAGGACTTGACCGACCCGTCGTTGAATCTTCCTCCGCCAGATCTGCTCGAGGACATTACTGACACCTACTTTCTCAACATCCAGCCGTGGGTTCCTATCCTGCATGAGACGTACTTTCGGGCTCGGATACATGACCCTGAGCAGAGGCCTATTCTCGTGGTAGTTTTGCATGCCATAGTTGTGGCGGCGATTCGATTTATAAAACCGGATTCTCATAGTCTCAGACCTCACGATCTTGATACGTGGGCGAAAAAGTCCAGAAGTATCGTGCTTCTAACGGCTATGAATGGGCTGTCTGTAGAGAACCTGCAGGCATTGACAATCATTGCATTCAACGATGTAAGAGCTATAATCGAGGGCATATCTACATCTAAAAACTAATTGGATTGCAGATTGGTCACGGCAATGCATCAAAAGCATGGTCAATAGTCGGCTCGCTAACAAGAACTGTGGAATATCTCCAGCTCAGCATCGAATGCGACGAGCACGATACGCAACCGCTCCTGAAACCTCTCACCTCCCTGCTTCCCTCTCAGCAGTGGGTGGAAGAAGAAGAGAGACGGCGGGTGTTTTGGAGCATCTTTAACCTTGATCGGTTTTGCTCCGTCACGACGGGGTGAGTGATGCAGAAGAACATCAAACTCCAACTACTAACCACGATGTTTTAGTTGGAATACCAGCCTCACGGCAGATGATGTCCATCGTAGACTCCCTGCCGACGGCGATTTATGGCACAAAGAGGAGCCGGTCATCACTCCATACTTTGGGATATGGGATCGCTCTGCTGCTAAAATTGGCAACTCGATCGCATTTCTTCCGACCAACTATTCAGGTCCTGCTCATTCTACCCAGTCAGCCGTACAGCAAGGATCGCCACAGTCGACATCTCATGCCCTTGGGGCCAGCGCCCAGCCCGACATGTCTGGGATTGGCGCATTTGCGTACTGCATCGAAGCTACAGAGTCGTTGAGTCGCGTCACGACTTTTTTCTTGCAGCAACGGATCGACTTTCATGATCGACAGGAAGTCAGTAGCTGGCTGACAAGGTTCAAGGAGTTGGACCTCCGGTTAGTACAGTATGCATGCCTCTTCTACCATGTCCCTTGCATCAAAAATGTTCCTCCGACTAACACCATGACTACAGCTGGAAAATGTTCCTCCCCCAGCGGTGGAAAGACTCCAACATTTCCCGCCAGCCAACCATCATCACCATGGACCCAAATCTCACGTTGGCCCACGCAACACACAATACGTCCATGATTCTCCTCCATCAACGCATCGCGTATCCGCCTGCTGACTGGACGAACATTGTGAAGCTGCCGAGCTTATGCAGCGCTGAGATTTGTTGCAATGCGGCCATGGAGATACAGAATATTGCGGCGAAGTATCTGAAGAATACACCGAGCACGAGCCCTGTTGGCAATCAATTCGCGTTTTGCGTCTTTGCAGCTGCAAGGGTACTTTTGGGTGAGTTGCGCTGGTTCTGGAAAGCCCTTCGGGCACGACTGCTAACTGGAATCAGTCCATGGGAGATATTACGGCTCCAATCTTCCTCCTGAACTCTGGCTGCTGGTTGACAGCTTAGATGGCATGGCAAAGCGATGGCTTGGGGCACTCCAGCCCGGAAAGGGCCAAGAGCGATCTCTGGCGGGGATATATGCAGACCATCTACGCGATCTCTATCAAAGATGCGTTGCAGACCCCGATTTTAGTGTAGACGTACTGGGCTACTCGACCATCATCTCGAATCAGAACACCGGATCAACAAGTGGTGTTTTCACTCGGGCCAATAGCTCGACTCAGCAGAACAACCAGCAGCAGCAGAATAGAAGTTCTGAACAAGATGAATCACGCCAAGCTCCTAGTCAAGCAACACAGGGGTCTTGCTTAACTCGACAAACTTCTGATACCGTGGGACCTACTTCTATGACGCCTCAGCAGCGCGACATCGACAGAGATCATTTGAGCACGACTACGACCGCAGGAACTTTCAGCGACGGCTATCCCCTCGCTTCCGCACAGTCAAACTCGGTTGGAGACAAGATAATAGCAGGCGCCCCCCAAGATAGAGTTGTGGCGCCAATGGCATACGGCACGAGCAATGGCTCCCCCAACGACGAGCTGTCGGCCATCTCCTACATGCTCCTTGACCAGAGTTTTATGGAAATGGATCGAGTGATTAGTTTGGATGATATGCTATTCTCGATTAATAGCCCTGGTCCGGTTGGTTCGATGATGGCTTCAGGTGTGCAATGATCTATTGGAGGTGTATTTTGAAATGGCGACAATAGGTAGAGCTCAGATGGCGTCACGATCATTAACCACTATGTCCGCGGCTCACTTCGCTTCTGCTCTCGAGAATAATCAGCAGTCCCGACATCCTCTCGTTGTTCTACCCTCTGAGTACAAGCCACTGGGAGAACTCAATGCCAGCACGTTTTATTCACTTGACACTCGTAATGCCCTTACTTTGTCTCTCTTATACATCACAATACTCAAGCTGATGATGGAATCGCCGGAGATGTTTGACTTTAGGGCGTATCTTGCGTCAAACAGCTGCAAATTGACGACATTCCGTCGCAAGCTGTAGAAAACCCCCACGAGAGGCTGTAGTGAAATGAAAAGTCGGGTCTGTAGCCGGAGTTTCCTTTGGTTCCTCTTTCTACGGTAAGGCAACGCCTATCCCCCTGACGGCCTCTTCCCTACTGAAGAACTCGGACCCACGAATGTGTAACCGGCACCCAGACTCTCCAACACGCAGCTTAGAAGGGGGACGTGATTCAATGGCCTCAGTGAGTGCTATAGATGGTGCATTAAAAACATCTAGATGACTTCAGAGACCTTCCGAATTCTGCTGAAATAGAAAGAGAGTTGGGACACGATTCTAGAGGTGGCTGAATCCTACCAGTCTATGGTATTGTATTGGGGAATGCAAAGAAGGTAGTCAAAAAGCTGGCCTGGGTATCAGGACTGGGACACAATGTTCTGCTGCTTGGCTAACATACGGGGTCTGAGGAGAGGATGGTTGAGCCAAGGGGTTGGCCGCAGGCCACCAGTGCTTGGAGGACATGATTGACCAAACCTATTGTACTCTCCACAGTGGATGTCTGCAACTAACTACCAGGCCACCAGTTCCATGAGCTGCCTAAAATAACGATGGCTCTCACAGAGAAAGTGTAATCTTAGTTTCGTCGCCAAGCGCGAAGCAGGTTCGATGACCATATTGACGACGATAACAGCATACTTATCGAAACTCAGTCTAGCAATTACTTCAATAGTGACTTCCATGAGTCGTTCTTTCAATATCTAGAGGACCAGATTCTTGACGTTCAGTTTTGAATCTCCTGTCCATCTAAAATTCTTAAAACCTCGGTATCAAGATTTTGAAGTTTAGGGTAAAACTGGAAGTGTATGGTGGCGTAATAAGTTTCACTGGTAAAAGCAGGAGTCTGATTTGGATCGTCAACATCTAGCCGGTCAATCTATGTATTCTTTGTACCTGTGTACCCTCATGGATTTAAGACTCCATTCACCCAAGACCAGCATCAAACAAGACCCATTCTCAAAAGACGATTGCCAAACTCAATCAAGTAGTAATCGCCATACACAAGACCGTGATCCCAGTACCGACAATGATCTCCAGCGTTGTGGTTCGCCGTGGCATTCTTCAGAAGGGCGTCGAATACCCTGCCGGGTTGCACATCTTCAACCGAGATGAAGCTTCCTTGGATGGAAAGTTTGGCCTTTTCATCAGCCAAGGAGAAGTTGAGAGCATCTTCGACCAGACAGACGGCTGCGTCCAGGTATCGCTGGCTTAGGTCGTGCTCACCGCAACCTGTCAGTATTTGTGACAGAACTAACAACCCGTTGGCTGCAATAATCCCAGCAGATGAGTCTCTGAGTGGATTCGCCTCATCGAAAGGCGCGTCGAAATCCCAAGGCGGGACAAATCGGCCGCATACTCGTTTTTGGGATGCTGCATTGCCGTTTGTACTTGATGCGACAACAGGCCTCTCGAAGCACGTCGGAAGCGTTTCCAGTCGAAGTAGGAAATATTCTGCCAGCCCACAAGCAGCATCCAGGAACTCTTTCTCTCCAGTCCACTGAAACGTCTGCGCATAGCCCAGAATACCCCAAGCCTGGCCGCGCGCCCAAGTCGAGTCCTTTGCGTAGCCTTGACCAGTCCGAAGCTCTTTCAACTCCCCAGTGGCAGGATCAAAGTTGCTGACATGAGCTGTACTGTACAGCGGGCCATGGTACCCCTTGCGATGGGAGAATTTGCCCGTCTCGGTTCGCAAGAGTGTCCGCATGAGCGTTCGCGCATGCTGTGTGGCGCAGTCGGACAGCTCGGACTGGCCAGTGTGGGCAGCTACGTAGTACAAGAGATCGAGGTTGCACATGGAGTCCACAATGACGAGAAAGTTGTCGGTAAGAGATGTGATGTTGACGTCTTTTTGGGTGAGCTGATCCCAGGATCGAATAGCGCCGACCGTCGAGTTGTAGCGTGTATACAAGCCTCGAGCCGCCGTCACAACAGAAGCAAGGGCTTCAGGGTCGTTGAAAAGCTCCCATCGTTGTCTCATTGAGGGCTGGACCATGAACGACATGTCGTGCGTGTCGGTACGCGTTGCCATGCCGTGGATAGGCTCAGACCACACAGCCCCGAGTTCTTGGAGTTTCTTGGCAACGATGGCCTTGTCTGCTCCGCCGGGTGTCGCATTTGGATACTTGATGAATCGCTCTAGGAGGCTGTAGATTGATCCTGGAAAGAAGCCGCAAGTCCAGAATTGTGCTTCTCGGCAAATGTACTTTCCCGCGTCTGGGCCAGTTTGAGGAACGTATTCTGGATACGCCGTTATAGGAAGCTACCCCAAAAAGTTAGATATGCATTTTAATCGAGGGTAGTGCAGGGATGCCTTACGTTGTTTTCTAGGGAATTGATGGCAGCTCTGAGAATCTTGGCGGTGATGTTTTCTTCAAATAGCTCATGCAACCGCTTGCTGAGCTGTTGCGACTTCACATCCACCTTGTCCGTCCAAGAGCCATCTCTGTGATCCGAATTCAGTTCGAGAGAGCCATCCGAGTTCATGGTGGTGGGACTCGTGGCGGCAGACTCTTCACTGGGGTTGTCTGTGTACATGGCGACAATCACGAAGCAGCTTCTCAAGCGAGTGTCTGACGGCAGGGAATAGACTGCCCAGGCGGCACCAAGAAGAAATAAATACGAGTCGCCCACGGGTCTTCCGGCTGGTTGCTGTGATCTTCTTTACTGCGAAGCAGCGGGTTGCCTTTTTTGGCTAGACGCTGAATGTGGCATCGGAGAGCAGGATCCGACGCCTCGCCCGATGCCCGCGGCCTTGGAAGGGACGGGGAAATGGACCGACAATAGTTCCGACGCCCAGTGGGTTGTGTGCTGATTGTGATGATCGTGACGATCACTGCGGAATGTGGTCTGACATGCAGAGAGTGTTGTGGTATCCATTTATCTCATCGGTGGTTGAACTGCGAGCCGTCTTCCGTGTCACAATGACGAAATGGGTCTCTTTTTTGCGAGAACAAAGAGTAAAAAATCACTTCACAATTGGGATAACATACTCATTATCCAACGACGACCAAAATGCCTCCGCTAAAGGGCTTCTCTGATAACCCACTCCAGACCAAAGATGACTCGGTCTCAGCCGCCATCTCGCTTCTAGAGCCATTATATCCCTACTTTTCTCCCGACCGAGCGCGCATCCGCCTTCCCGTCGCGTCGGGCGCCCATTTCGACGAACCCGCTGCCGATTTGGAGGGCTTTGCGCGTCCGCTCTGGGCAGTCGGCGCTCTTCTGTCATCGCTGGGCTCCGATGATGGTCAGTCGAGCCAGATCCAAGCCCTTTCTGAGCCATGGATCACAGGCTTCCGCAACGGCACGGACCCGGATCATGCAGAGTACTGGGGCGCCGTCGGCCACATGGACCAGCGCATGGTCGAGGCCGAAATTATCTCCTTTGCCCTTCTGTCTGCCCCCGATGCATTCTTCCACAGCCAGGATGAGAGGACAAGGCACAACATCGAGGCTTGGCTGCGCGGCATGAACGGCAAGGAAATGCCCGCCAACAACTGGCGCTGGTTCCGCGTCTTTGCCAACCTCGCCCTCGTCCGCGTCTGCGGTGTTGCCGTCGAAGAAGTTTCCGACGAGATGAAAGCCGATTTTGCCATTTTGGACTCCTTCTACCTCCAAGACGGCTGGTCCGGCGACGGGCCTTGGCTAAGTGCAGAGGAAGAAGCTCGACTGGCAGCGGTGTATGAGCAGACTGGTAGGAGAGATGCCATCGGGCCGGGACGACAGGTCGATTACTACTCGGGGAGCTTCGCCATTCAGTTCAGTCAGCTGCTGTTTACGAAATATGCTGGGGATCTTGATTCGGAGCGCGTTGCTAGGTATCAGCAGCAAGCGAGGGATTTTGGGGCCAATATCTGGCGATACTTTGACGCTGACGGTAAACTTGACTTGCGAACTTTCTTGAATCTCTACTGATTCTCGGTAATTCAGGTTCGGCAATCCCATTCGGTCGATCTCTAACATATCGATTCGCATGCGGTGGCTTCTTTGCCGCTCTCGCCGTGGCCAAGGTTCCTGACATGCCCTTCCCGTTGTCAGAGCCCGGGTTGGTCAAGGGTTTCTTGCTTCGTCACCTCCGCTGGTGGAGCAAGAATTCCGCAAACATATTTTACCCAGATGGAACATTGAACATAGGCTGGCAGTATCCGTAAGAAATCCCGCGTCATTCGGTAACCGTAATGTGCTGTTCACTCGGGCTTACCAGACACTAGGAACATGTTCATGTGCGAAGACTACAACTCACCACAGTCACCATATTGGTGCATGAAGACCCTCATCGCTGTATCTTTGAGCCAAGCAGATGAATTCTGGACATCCGAGGAGCAGCCCTACCCGTCCTTCTTCAAGCCCACGCTCGTCCCCGCACCGCAGCAGATCATCAGCAACCACCCCCACGCCAACCATCACTTCTTCCTCTCCCCAGCCCAATTCGTCGCCTGGCCGATGAAGGCCTCGCAAGCCAAGTACTGCAAGTTCGAGTACTCGTCTGCGTTTCCATTTTCCGTCCCCACGGGTCCGCTGATCCAGCAGATGGCACCCGACTGCACGCTGGCGCTGAGCCGCGATGGGGCGGAGACGTGGGCCGTCAAGTGGAAGTGCTCCGAGATGACGTTTCCGAAAGTCAGTCTGAAGGGGAAGGATGAGACCGTGCCCATTACTGCTGCGAGTGTGCGCTGGTCTCCGTGGGGTGATGGGCAGGTTGAGGTTGAGACGATGCTTATTCCTCCGACGGATCGATGGCCAGATTGGCATGTCCGAGTCCATCGAGTTCGCGTACGCAGCTCGGTCCGCACTTTGCATACTATCGAAGGGGGATTTGCGTCGCCGCTATGCTCTACAAGCAAAGGGACAAAACTTCCACGGATGAAAGGCGTTGCTGCAGACACAGATATCGACAAAAACGAGGGAATCTTTGAGAACGAAGACTCCGTTTTGATCCACTCAACCGCCGGATGCAGCGGCATTTCATCAATGTCTCTACACACGCCATCAACATGGACATCTACAAATTCCAAGGCCCTGCAGCCAGACTCCAACACGAACCTGGCCTATCCACGAACCGTGATCCCAGTACTCGACCGCAGCGCCATCCGCGGCCTGGAAGCCGGCGAGGAAATCATTTTTGCCACGAGCATCTTTGCGGTTTCGGCGACGGCGAATGGGGGGAGGAAGACGGGCGGTGCGAGTTTGACCGAGAGGTGGGCGGATAGGCCGCAGATATTTACAACGTCTGGGGCGTCTTCGATTGAAGCGATGGATTACATTATTGTGAGCATTTAGCTTTGGGCATTGGGTGATGGATCGAGACTAGTTCAGAGAGCTCAATGCATTCAGCAATACAACAAACTACAAAACAGTCACGTAGATCCCATTGTATCACGAAGGATCATGCCATGTACTCGTAAAGCTATGTCAATTTAATAAAGCATAGGCAAAATATCCCTCGCACGCACAACCTCACCCGTAGCGATAGACTTATTTGCCGCAATACCCGTCAAGATCGACAAGGCGCCATCAACGTGACTCGCCGCCCTCATAAACTCATCACTCACCGGCTCGCCAAACAGATCCCTCAGCAAGACGGTATCGCCTCCGCCGTGTGCGCCCGAGCCGGCGTCAATGGTAATCTTCTCCGGCTTCTTGAACAGCGGCTTCAGGGTCAGCGAGATCTCGTCGGCGGAGCCCTCGTCGGCTTGGTCGCCGCCCGAGTTGACGTAGCTGTTTTCGACGACTTCCAGTTCGAGTCGGCCGCCCGTGCCGTTGAAGCTGACGCGGAAGCCTTCCCACGGCGCGTATGCAGTGAGAGAATAGGTCATTACAGCGCCGTTTTGGTACCGTACGAGGAGGTTCATGGTATCTTCGATGCTGATGCCGTCGCCGAATACGCTCTGGTCGCGGTAGTAGGCATCCTCATGCTCGGCGTCCAAGTATAACGCCTTGAGCTGCGGATAATCCTCCAGATGCAACGCAAAGGGATCCTCCCTCGCGACCTCGCTACCATGAGCACGGGTGTAGAACTTGGTCTCCCCACGCGCCTCTGCGTTCTCGCGGCCGTAGAACTTGAGATCGCCCTGGGCATAGACCGTCTCGGGCTTGGTCTGCAGCCAAAAGTTGACGAGATCGAAGTGGTGCGTCGACTTGTGCACCATCAGCGAGCCCGAGTTGCGCTTGTCGCGGTGCCAGCGCCGGAAGTAGTCGGCACCGTGGGCCGTGTTGAGCAGCCACTCGAAGTGCACGCTGGTGACTTTGCCTATGGCTCCGGATTGCAGGACTTGGAAGACTTTGGTGTTGTGAGGGGCGTACCGGTAGTTGAAGGTTACCCTGACTTTGTTGCCGGTTCGTTCCACGGCGTCGAAGATCTCACGGCAGCGCGGTGCATCGATGGTCATGGGCTTCTCTGTGATGACATTACAGCCCAGCTCGAGAGCCCGTACAATGTAGATATTATGCGTGCGGTCGATGGTCGTGACGATAACCTCGTCTGGCTTCGTCTCCTTGATCATGCGGTCAAAGTCGGCGGCCAGAAACGTCGGCACGGCACCGTGGCCCAGCTCGTCCAGCTTCGAGTTGGCATAGTTGAGTCTCGTCTGGTTCGTGTCGCAAAAGCCCACTAGGCAGGACGTCTCGGAGTAGTCTTTGGCGATGGCAGAGTAAAAGAAGATGGCGCGACCGCCGGTGCCCACGAGGGCGTATCGCTTCTTGGTGGGAGCAGCTGCGGGTTCAGACATGGCGGTAATCTTGAATTGAGTTCGTCAGCCCTGTCAGCTGGCGAAGCTCAACTATGCATAACCAACCTGGTATTTCTTCCAGAAATGTCGTCAATTCCAGAGACGGCGAGGTCAGAAATGACGTAAACGAGTAGCTGGATCAACTCGGCTTAAGCTAGGTTGTCAAATCTCCCACGAGTTCGGTTCCACGGCAATGGTACAGCGAACAATGGGGGCTGATGGGGGGATGATGGGGGCAGCGAAATGCGGATCCTACTCTGACTGCCTTGATCCAATCGTGTAGTTCTCTCCGCACTGGAAGCTGGGGCTAGGATAACTAACCCCCACATGGAGCTGTGTGATCACGAAGATCACTTGCAAGACGTTGGGGGAGTCAATAAGCTCCACCAATGGCTTTCGTTTGCTGGTGAGGGGGGTTGCTTCAAGCGTTACGCTATGCGGTTGGCTGCAGATTTCGGGGTAGCTTTCCCCGAGATTACAACCAACAGCAGTTGTCAACCTTTGACAAGCGGAGAGGAGATGAATCATGCGAGCTGGGACACAAACGTATGGGGTTTGCCTTGCAGTATAATGTGGAGAGGACCAGATAGGATGAATCGGGTATTTATTTCCGAGGGTAGAGGAATGAGCGATCTGTGGAGAGGGACGGAATAGGGACGGAATATGCCCGGGGAGTGAGGGGTGCTTCGATACGCGTAGCTGAATGGGGTTGCAACATACGACGAGTGCTCAGTTCTCGGATCGCTTGACGAATATTACATGATCAGTACGGAGTACTTGGGACATGTTCACCGAGAGATCGTGTGCCGTCTCCGGCCAGGTGTGGGTGCAAGATGAAGGAGTTACGCTGCGAAAGTGCCACGACACGACAAGTCGGGATTGAGGAGCATCTACGATAAAAGAGGCGTCCAAAATGAAATAGACGTAATCTAACCCTGTTCTTGCTCCAATATACCAGCAATGAAATGCACATAATTAAATCATGGGCCTTAAGCTGCAAGGTGGTAGGTGAGTACTGAGTAGCCGGCAGTTGGAACCAGTGGGGCCATCTCATCAAACCCCGCGGGGTGTTCAATCCTACTGCGACTTTTCTATGTTCACTGAAACAGGCTCCTCATGATTGTAGGCTTCAATCGATTAATAATATTAAAGCTCCAGGTATAAAGCTATGGTCCAGTTTAATGAAGCATCATGTCGCGAATACACAACATTCACCCTGCTCTAGCCATACGCGTAACAACGACAAAGCATCACAACTCATCCTCCCGGCCCATGGTAACAGACTGCTCGGCAAGATTCACCTTGGCCTTGACAAAGTCGCGTGCCTTGACCTTGTTCTTGAACAAAATGTCAATCTCAGCAAAAGTCCGGTTCTGCGTCTCGGGCAGGCGGAACCAGGCCCAGATGAGACCCATGACCATGATGCCGCCGTAGAAGAAGCCACACTTGGCACCCCAGTTCCAGTAGGCCCGCTGGATCATGCGCGGGACGAGTTGGCCGTAGATCAGGACGCCGACGTTGTACGTGGCTCGCGCAATCACGACGCTCTTGGTTCGCAGGTAGTTGGACGGCACTTCGGTGACGACGGTGTAGATGATGGGGCCGAGCGTGATGAAGAAGAAGAAGTATTCGACCAGCAGGATGCTGCCGATGGCGTACGCAAAGTTGGTGTTCTTAACCGTGTCGGGGATGCCCAAGAAGCCAATAATGAAGGTCGTGCCAGCCATAAAGGTGGTTCCGACCAAAATGAAGGTTCGTCGTCCATACTTGGGAGAGAGGTACCAGGCAATAAAGACGCCAACAATAGCCAGCGCGTACTGGCCCATTCCAAACTCAAAGGAAGAAGTCGTGGGTAGACCGGCTTGCTGCAGGAAGTAGACGACGTAGGAGATGAGGGGGGCACAGATCTCCTGGATCACATAGGTGAAGACGGTGATTTCGGTTCGGCGGAGGTTGACGCCCTTGAAAAGATCCATGTACGTGCTCTGCGTGTTCATCTCGTTCTCGATCTTGACCGTGTACACCATCATGGCCATGGTGTTTGCAATTTCCTCTTCCGTACCCTTGGACCGCAGCCTCCGCAGCGACTTCTCGGCGTCCTCGGTGCGGCCCCTGCGGACGAGCCACCAGGGAGACTCGGGGGCAAAGTAGATGCCAATGGCGAGCGGGATGGGCAGCACCCACTGCAGGGCAAAGGGGATGCGGTATGCCCACTCTCCCTCCATGGACAGGAAGCCTCGCAACGTGCTGGTGCCCAGTAGGTAACCGATGCTCCAGCACATGGGCACCAGCATGGTGAGGTACGGACGCAGCACGTTGGGCGTGACTTCGGCGGCAAAGGTCGTCGTCAGCGTCTGGAACACGCCCCACGGGATGCCGAGCAGGATACCAGCCCCCATGTACATGTAGATGCTGGTGGCGAAGAACTGCAGGAAGATGAAGCACACCATGAGGAACAGGCAGCCGATCATGACGATGCGGTAGCCGAACCAATCTGCGAGGAAACCGTTGAGGAGCAGGCCGATGATCTGGCCGGCACTCACACCGTTGGACACGCCGGCCAGCACATCAGCGGGTACCTGATAGTCGCCCGTCTCCTGCAACTCGCCATAACGCTCCTGGAAGGGTGGAAACGCGAAAAAGGACGTGACAAAGGCCTTGTCGAAGCCCTCCATGATGAGGGCCGACGAGAAGAGCACCGACCAGAGGCAAGCCTTGGGGTACTTGCGGATGCCTTCCATGAGCGTCATCGCGTGCTCGGCGTCGGTGGCCTGCTGGGCGCCCTTGAGGATGTCGTCGGGGGCCACGTAGGCCTCCTCGTCCTTTTCGGCCACTACATTGGTCGTGTTGGGGTCTTTGGCGTCTTCTTGATGCTGTACCATCTTGACGGTTTGATGGGATGTGTGTTGCTGGATGGTGTGGTATCCCAGGAGGAGTTGCGAGAGTAGGAAGGATTGCAGTTCACGAGCCGGCCGCTAGGGCTGCATTTATGTTTCTTCGACAATCCCATCCCTTGACCCTTCCACATGTCAATACAACCCTACTCCAAGAGGACCTAACCAACAGCTCGACATCAGGTTGCTTGATACCCAAGCCCAGGCCCTCGGCGGCCCGGTCCAGTCGACACCGAACTCTGCCCACTCCTCGGGTCATCTGCAAGATTGGGCTTGGGAAGAAAGCAAGAGGATTAGTGGGAAAAATGCCACCATGCTCAAAGGTGAACCCCCGCAATCTGTTGGTCCTTGCTGCCGCACCAATTCGTTGTTGGCGATATTCCGGGGTAAATCACGCTTCCCCCGCGCTGCGTCTCCGCACGCCGAATGGGGCAACGATCCCCGGGGTACCAAGGGCTGTTGGTGATTGTGATATCTGCAGGGCTGTTTGTGAACGAGGTGCATTATCGTATAGAGGGTTATGTAAGCTTGTGAATGCATGGGGGTTGTTGCGTGCTCGGGTTAATTCGAGAGGCTGCACCTTGCATGCTACGCGTGGCGTCTTGTCCCTGGTAACTGTCAGCAACCATCTACCCCGCAATTTTGGGGGTTGTCTTTCATTCGTATTGCACTTAGTTACTAGACCTGTGGCTTGGTCTATTCATCAGTCACTCAGAGCGAGCTCAGTCACTTAGCAACACCATGTCAGTCGGCAAAGTACACTGGCTCGGCGGCGGTCGCGACCCAGGAGCCCTCTCCAACGAGGTCTCTTTCGGCATGCCATGGTCCAAAGGCGTCTATAAGCCCGGACAGCCTTTTGTCATTGAAGGAGAGGGTCAAGAATACCCGCTAGACTCGCGTGAGATTGCATTTTGGGCCGACGGGTCTCTGAAGTGGACGGCGCACTCTGTGAGTAGCAACATTGGCTACTGCGACGGCTATTCGGTAAAGGGTGCCAATATCCCGAAGAGAAAGAGTGGCCTGGTGATTGACAGGTCTGATAAGGCCTTGTCCATAAAAAGTGCAAGGGGTCTGGAATTACGTTTTACTCTTCCTGGCAGCGCTTCTATATTTGACAGCTTGTCATTGAACGGCCGTTGCGTCTGTTCGGGTGCTACGATTGTCGCATCCATCAACAAGAAGGAGTACTCGACACAGGTCGCTGATGTCAAGGTCGAAAACATCACCAGTGACAGAGTTGTTGTCAAAGTTTCTGGCTCTGTCGTCTCCAATGGCGAGCACCACCTTCCCTTCGACGCAAGGGTCTACGTGCACTCTGACGCTTCGTCGCTCCGAATAGTCCACTCTTTCATCCATGATTTGGACAGTCAAGACCCTTTGACGTCGCTGGGACTCCGGTTTTCAGTCCCTTTGCGAGACGAGCTATACAACAGACACGTCCGTCTTGGGGGCTCGGACAGAAGTATACTGTCGGAAGAAGTTCAAGGACTCTCCGGTCTATGGTTTGGACCGACTGTACAAAACAGAATCGACCAAACAGCGGGCAAACCGGTCGAGCTCCATGACGACCAATGGGAGAGGAACGATCTTGCAACAGCCCTCGCCGCCATCCCTTCCTGGGACGCCTACTCGCTTTCTCAGCTATCTTCTGATGGATTCACCATTAAAAAGCGCACAAAGCCCGGCTGCTCTTGGGTCAAGGCTGCTGCAGGTGGCCGGGCTGATGGAACCGCGTACATTGGGTCAGCCAGACATGGAGGCTTGGCCGTGGGCGCGGCCAACTTCTGGGAACGCTATCCCACCCAGGTTGATTTGGCGGATTTGACCAAGGAAGAGGGCACCGTGACCATGTGGTTGTACTCTCCTCTGGCGGAGCCTCTCGACACCAGGCCGTATCACGATGGTCTTGGGTTGGACTCTTACACAAAGCAGATAGAGGCCCTGCATGTGACGTACGAGGACTACGAGCCTGGCTTTGCAACTGCAAATGGCATCGGAAGATCCAGTGAGCTCTTTATCAAACCGTATCTGGCGACGCCGTCCAAGCAAGAGTTGGGCCTCTTCTCATCCTTAGTCAGAGACCCTCCTCGCTTGGTCGCTACCCCAGGCTACATGCACTCGACGGGCGTCTTCCGCGGCTGCTGGTCTCCAAACTCCCTGCACCTGAGCTACTCTCCAACCCAGAAGGAACTCACCATTGACAGCAACCTCGACCTACTGTTCAACTACTACCGCGGCCAGGTCGAGCAGCACCGGTGGTACGGCTTCTGGGACCATGGTGACGTGCAGCACACGTACGACCGATACCGCCACGCCTGGCGATACGACGTCGGCGGCTACGCCTGGGACAACTCGGAGCTGTCGACGGACCTGTGGCTGTGGCTGTACTATCTGCGGACTGGAAGATCCGACGTATTCAAGATGGCCGAGGCCATGACTCGGCATACCTCCGAGGTCGACGTGTACCACGCGGGCCGTTTCAAGGGCTTCGGCACGCGCCACGGCGTCCAGCACTTTAGCGACAGCTCGAAGCAGCTGCGGATATCCCATGTGCTCTTCAAGCGCATCTACTACTACCTCACGGGCGACGAGCGCACCGGCGACTTGATCCAGGAGCTGGAGCAGTGCCAGGACGCGCTTCTTGGACTCGACTCGCACCGCAAGGTCCAGCAGCACTCTACCGTGCCCAAGGACTACGCCATGACTAACATTGGCCTCGACTGCGGACCTCTGGCTGCTTCCTGGCTGACGGCGTGGGAACGGCGCACCCAAGGATGGGAGCATGCTAGGGATCTGCTGGTGAAGCTGCTAAACGGCCTTGGTGGGTTGACGCACGGTATTGCGACTAATGCCATACTGCTGAATCCCAAGACGGGCGAGATTCGCGAGTGCCCTGCGCCGACGCCCGAGTATGCCATCTCGCACTTGTCGATGCTCTTCGGCTTCCCCGAGATCTTCACCGAGTTAATCGCCTACGCGAGAGACGAATATCCAGAAGCCGTGGCTAACTTTCTCAGAGTATGGCTATCCTACTGCCGAGCATACAACGGCGGTCCCGAAGTCCAGCGCAAGGAATTCGGCTTCGAGTTCCCACCTGGCCCTGGCATGTGGAGGCAGAGTCACT
Source organism: Dactylonectria estremocensis (assembly GCA_020744375.1). Classification (NCBI taxonomy): domain Eukaryota; kingdom Fungi; phylum Ascomycota; class Sordariomycetes; order Hypocreales; family Nectriaceae; genus Dactylonectria; species Dactylonectria estremocensis. Next base: position 1,297,839 of record JAGMUU010000014.1, on the reverse strand, counting down.
CTACGCTGACGGCCATAGCGGCGGTGGAGGAGAAGAGCGAGCAGCGGGGGAAAGCAGCGTGGGAACAGTTTTTCAAGACTGATGGCTACGATGAAAATTTGGAGTGGCGGGTGAATAGGACGGCGCCTCCTGAGTACTTTACTGTTGGCGAGGAGGCTCCCTGGGTTTTCACGAATGACACGGCTCGGTATGGGGTCTCGGCCATTGTAAATCTGGCTAATATTAGAGAACATCTGTGATTGGGGGTGGTCTAGACAGACACATCATACACTGATGCATTATGATTACACGGGTAGATTGTCAACAGTTGAGAACAATACATCAATGAGATGGTTAGAGAGTTGTTTATGCCCAGTAAAAAATAATATATAGAAGTTAAAAAGAGGCTATATACTCAACCCGCAAGTATATGGGGCACTGCGCATGTGGAAGCTTGCTTGGCACAAGGGTGCGAAACAAATCTATACACAGGCCTTGACATTTTCCAGTCATTGTCTACCAGAAGCCGCCCTGGGGGCCACGCTGCTGCTGCTGCTCCTCGACGTCATCAGAAGACTCCTCGGTGTCGTCAGTGGACTCCTCCTCGGTGTCGTCAGTGGACTCCTCCTCGTCGTCGTCGGTCGACTCTTCCTCGTCGTCATCGTTGGACTCCTCATCGTCGTCGTCGTTGGAGTCGTCATCGTTGGAATCATCTCCGGTGCTGGAAGAAGGGGTGGCACCAGACTCGGCAGCAGTGCTAGAGGCATCAGCAACAGCAGACGACTCAACACCAGCGACAGCCGAGGTGGCAGTGCCAGAACCGGCCGAGGTGTTGGAGCCCGAGCCCGAGGTGTCGGAGCAGGCGCCAATCTTGGTGGGCTCGCTGCCGTCAGTGACACCCTCAAAGTCGATGCACTCGTCGTCGACGCTGGTCAGGGTGACGCCCGAGATGGTAGCGGTATCTCCCATGTTGGAGTTGATGCCGACCAGGATGTCTCCGTTGGAGGCGCTACCTCCAATGACCTGAACGTGGCGAGCCGGCATGTCGTCGCAGTTGCCGCAGCTGCGGTACATCTTGCCAAAGTCGGAGACGGTGAAGTCGTTGATGATGACGGTGCCGCCGCCGTTGTGCTGGATCACCTTGTCCTCGGCGCCTGTGGCACCGCCGCCGTTGATGGTGGTGGTCTCGCCAGACTCCTGCTTCTTGATGCTGAAGGCATCCTCGCAGACAGCGTCCCACCAGACTTCGTTGATGGTGCAGCCGCCGTTGCAGTGAACACCCTCAATTTGGTTGGGGCCTGAAACAATAGAGTTAGTATAACATCCCAGCAGAATTGTTCCGGAGAAACATACCAATGATGACATTGGACAGAGTAGCACCAGCCTCCAGGATGAAGACGGCATCAGAGTCGCCGCCCTCCTCCTGTCCAGTGCAGCTAACACCTCGGTCGTACATGACATTGCCACCATCGAAGCTCTCGCCAGCGGCAATGGTCATGGGAGCATCGAGGACGCTGCTACCCTGGGAGTCGGGCTGGGCGCGCTTGCGGATGACCCGAGGGGCGCCGGTGATCTGGGGCCTGAAGGGGCTGGCGTAGACGGTGGTGGAAAGGGCCAGGCAGGCGGCGAGGGTCATTCGGTACTGCATCTTGAAGAGAGGGTTGGGTTGGTTGTTGATTAAAGAAGGTTTGTGTTGTTGGTGAACGACGAGTTTGTTCTGAGTGGACAAAGAGAGAGGAAAATCCTAGTCAAGCCGGCTTGGGTAGTTGGAAAGAAGAAAGAATGATCAAGCACAGCTTGTTCGAATGAAGTCTGGGATAACGAGCAGAAAAAAAGAACTGAACCTGGAGCCAGAACCGCCAGGTTTTATAACAATCATTCTCTCTCATGATTCTCAACAGCCGCGGGCCCCCCTGTCGTGAAGTGGGAATATCCTCCACGCCCCCTGAATTAACATGATGCTTCCCGCAGATGCGACATGGACGGTCTCAATACCCTAATGCCAGTAAGCTTTTTGAGCCACGAGCAGGGGAGAGCTTTCGATCGCCAGTCAGATTCTTGGGCGCTGTCACAGGGATCCAGTTTAGTGAAACGGTTCAGGTGTAGGGTCATCGTGTTGAAAAACGGGCCTGGCATGTTCCAGTGCATGGTCGACGACGACTTTCACTCTGTACCCTTTTCTTCAGAACCTGAGGGTTTGCAACAGGAAAAATACTTCAATCCTCAGGACTTCAACTAGCTGAAGCTGATTTCTCGTTGCAACTCAAATATACCCTCCCGCCTTGCAGTCATCAGCGCCATGGCAGGCATCTACACATCGACCAGACACCTACATTATGCATGACATTTATGCCTATTTTGGCTCTAGCAGACTAGACTCCGATAAAAAGACCCACTCCCGCCCGTGGTGCCACTTTTTCTTGACTCGTTGTGCTGCTTGTGGAGATTTTGTTCAGACGGTCGTAGGAACGGCCCCTGACAAGAGAGAGCTGGAAACCTGAAACGGATCACCTGTGGGTCAAAACGGAGTGATTTTTCCTTGGCTCAGAAACGGGCAAACGGCCTTGAAACGCGTTTCGATGGAATCCAACGGAAAAATATATTCTGGAACGTTGGGAGAAGGTGGTGTCGAAAGAATCGCCACGAGTGGCCAGCAAGATTCATTTCTTCATATTATGTTGCTGGCGAGTTGGACTTTACCATATTATGGGCATCGATATCTTCAGACCGCTCAATTGCTGTCAGGAACTTCCGCTTCAAAGGCAGAATCAACCAGACAGCATTGAGGCGCCACCGTTCACCACCGGAGGCGCATGTTTCAGCAACCGGGGATATTCACGTCACTGTAGGAAACTTGCATGTCACTGCAAGGAGTATGTCACCGTCTTGTCGCTCCCCCTGTCGGATGGCCGCCCTCAAGGGCCAAGCTTCAAGAGGAGCACGGGAACGGGACGAAACCGTGCGTTTCTCAACAGGGCTAATAGTGCCGTGATCGGTAACCCGTTCGCCCTTTTTCCAGCGTGCTGCACGCGTAATAGGCCGCGTGGCTTAGGGGGTTCTCTCTTGGCTGCAGCACCCAGTTTATGGGGAACAGAGCTAGGCTGCTAGAGGTTTGAGCCCTGGCAAGGATAATCATGGACCAGGCCCGTGGGAAAACAACATTGCTGCTCATGTTTATTAAAAAGGTTGGTCCGACCGCCCAACGCGTCACTGATGCTTGCTAGCTTCGATGGGTTTTTCTAGACCTGGCTCCATATTCCATGGCCACACTGCGTTGGTCGCCACGACGATTTGATTACAGGTCCAATTTTAGCTATCAAATTACGACAGTCTTCTTAGAATGAAGTCCACCAGAGGATAGAAAATACTACATTGTGAGATTAACACATCAACAGTTAGCGGTGTGTTCTACTGCATCTGTTAGTTGAAGAATTAGTAATTTGTCACTCTGTTCTGCGATGGTGGATGCACAGGCTGTCTCTGTACAGCATCACGGGGTAACAGTTCCCTGATTTGGCTGCAGATTCTCTGTGACATCATGTTCTTTATGCCGTGAAAGTTTACTGGGGATCTCAAAAATTACTCAAGTCTTCGTTCTAGTGGATGGATTATTTAGGGACGCCATCGCCGAAACTAATCATCGTTGTGAAACGAGCAAATGTGGCACAGCGGGAAGCAGAACACACACCGTCACACACCGTACAACAAAGCCCCGATTGACTGGAAACGGCGCTCTCATTTTCGATCAGCTTCATTGTGTAGTAGAGATCCAACTGGCCAGCCACTGAGGTAACTTTCTGATGGGGAAACAGTGTGCATGTTGGAAAGTGACTTCAGGCGGAGCGAGCTGTGTTGCTCGATGCCGTAAGATACTGGCGACTAAGGTAGGCCAGAAATACTAAATGCATAGCCGGTGAAAATAAATAGACATGTCCCTGAGAATCAAGGGGCTTGATAGTCGGCTTTTTTGTGCTTCCTGCGCCGTGCGGTCAAATCTAATCATCGCGAACATTAATTGGGTTCATCTACATGATCTCTTTAGAGATTCATTGAAAGTAAACGAGCGTTACGCACACGACGAAGTGAAGCTCTCAAAGCTCATAATTTCTAAAGCGTCAAAATTAAACCCATTAGTAAGAAGCAAAATCAATTTACACAAGCAGCCTTTCCTCTTAGCTAACTTATTAAATACTGTTGTAAAATTATTTCATCTCGTTGATGATATAGGGTAGGTTACCGTCTGCTGGTCGAAATTCCTGACGCATTCCGGCAGGGATACGTCGACTCTTCATCCGGGTCGCATAAGTGGATAAAGGCACACTTGACAGAGCTACATGGCCTATCTGGCCTTATCTATAGGTCGGGAGGTCCGACGGAGTCTCCGACATGGCGCTATCAATTGCCCAGAGTCATTTAACTACTCCATACAAGGACTTGCCCATTTGAATTCTAGATAAGTTTACATATACACCATTTTATCAAAACTTGGTTACCTTGTGGTGGTTGTCAACAGTCCAGGCTCATGCTTCCATCTTGACCTCATAGCCTATCACTGCTCAACTGCCTACTTCGAAGTGAATACCTCCATCATGTCGCCTTTGCCCCTAACCCAACGTGCCGTCGTCATCAAGAACCCGGGCGAGAATTGGATTGCAGAAATATCCTCCTCGCACCCCGTTCCCCAACCTGGTCCGGGCCAGGCCTTGGTTCGCCTGACATACACTGGCGTTTGCCACTCAGACTTGTCGTGCATCAACGGAGGATGGGGGCTACAGCTCGATTGTGATGTCCCGGGCCATGAAGGAGTTGGAAGGATCGTGGCCTATCATGAAGACCTGGATGCATCAGCCTTGCCAGCCCTAGGCACTCGCGTGGGAGTCCCACTGATGCAGCGACCCTGCGGAACCTGCGCAAATTGCAGTCTTCCCGACGGAGAGGTTTATTGCCCGAACACGAAGCTTCTCGGATCGTTTTGCGACGGCACCTTCCAACAGTATATTGCTATCTACACAGATTACATGGTCTTGCTGCCTGACTCCCCTGGTGTTGACGACGCGACTCTCGCACCAACTCTTTGTGGAGGCGTAACCGCATACAAAGCCCTGAAAAAGTCTGGAGCCAAGCGAGGCGACTGGGTTGCTATAGCTGGAGCTGGCGGCGGTCTCGGCAACTTTGCCATTCAGTACGCCATCTCAATGGGGTTCCGAGTCATAGGCATCGACACGGGCGAGGACAAGCGTGAAGCAACACTTCGTCTAGGTGCCGCTGCCTTTATCGACTTCCGCACTGTCAACAATGTACCCGCTGAGGTGTTGAAAACGACGGCAGGAAATGGCGTGCAAGCTGCGATTGTTCTCGCGCCTTCAGAGGTGACGTACAACGAAGCCTTGCAATACCTGGCCATGCAAGGTTGTCTCATGTGCGTTGCTATGCCGCATGGCGATGCAAAGCTACAAGTCGCGCCTATTTTTGTCTGTCGTAGAGACATTACCATCAAAGGTTCATTTGTAGGCACCCGGGATGATATCACGGAGGCATTGGGGTATGTGGTTCGCGGAGAGGTCAAACCCGACGTCGTCGTTTACCCCATTGATGAGATCGAAGACATCTTTCGAAAGATGGAGGCCGGTAATATTCAAGGGCGTGCAGTTCTGGATCTGTCCTGATTAGGCTAGAATTTTCTGCGTTTTAAGGTGTTCACGTTTACGAAGATGAATGGACTTTAAAGTTGCAAAAAGAAACTGAACGCCAAAAACAAGACAGGCTGTTGAAGGCCGACCACTCTGACTTGGCCCAGTTTTCATCCAAAGACATATGGCACTGTCTTCTTTGGTTTCAGCTGGAAATTTGGCGTCTCTTGTCGTTTTTCTTTTCCCTAACTTGCCGAAAGATGTTCGGGGGGTTCGGATGGCTTCGGAGGGTATCCCGAAGCCCGGCATCGCATCCGGAGTACTGGTGCAGATAGCGGCCTGCCTCCGATTTGCGCCGCCACTATCTCAGAATCCACTGTGTCCGAGACCTTCAAAATCTATCGCTCATTCGCGCTTATTTTAGCGTGTCATCAAGCAATAGTAGCCGCTTGGGAGCTCTTCGGAGGGGTTTTCCGGAACCATACCATACGAGGAGCCGGAGCTCCCTCACCAGTGTTGAGTGTGGAGCCCGGCTGTGATACAATCGGTCCTTCATTGAGCACCACAAGATACGGTATTGAACCCGGTCTCGGCGTCAGATTACAGCACATACCGAGCCCGCGATGAAGCATGAAGTAGTGGCAATGTCTGTCAGTTTAAAAGAACTCCAGAGCTGCAGGAATTAAGACTGCTCTGGATCACACAACAATTAATTGATTAACACACACACAAAACACGATGGATCAAAGTCGGAAGATTGGTTGGGTAAGAAGAGACCTTGTTTCGCCTCCGCAGGAAGCTCCCAGCACCAGCTAACATTTTCTCAGTATGGACTAGGCTCCATGGGTCTGTTCATGGCCCTTAACCTCCATAACAAGCTCAAATCCCAAGGCACGGCTCTCACATACTCAAATCGTACCCTCTCCAAAGGCCAAATACTCTCCCAGGCTGGAGCTGTGCCCAAGGACGGCATTGTTGAGCTTGCTCGAGAATGCGATGACATCTTTCTCATGGTATGTTCCGCAATGAGAATGATGATTTATAACCGCTAAGACACGTTTAGGTCTCTACCGACGCAGTCCTAAAGGGTTTGATCAGCGACATGCTAGAGTCAGACGTCGACCTCAAGGACAAAACAGTTATTGATTGCTCAACCACACATCCCGACACTGCCACAGAAGTTGCTGCTCTGCTTCAAACTTGCGGGGCGCACTTTATCGCTTCCCCTGTCTTTGGAGCAAACACTGTCGCTCAGGCAGGGCGTCTACTGTTCACCATGGCTGGTAGTCAAGTGGCCATTCAGAGGCTCGAGCCCTTGATTGTGGGTGTCATGGGCCGCAAGATTGTCAACATGGGCGAGAATGTTCGAGATTCTGTGCTCCTCAAAGTCACCGGGTGAGTTGTCCCAGTTAACTTCCAACCACTAAGACTAACCATGTTACAAGCAACGTCTTGCTCGTCGTGTTCCTTGAAGCCATCGCAGAGACACAAGTCCTCGCCGAGAAAAACGGCCTCGGCACCCAAGTCATGGAAGAGGTAATCTTTGAGAACTTTGGCCCCGTCCTCGGAGGATACTCTCGCCGAATGACGAGCGGTTCATACGCGCCTAAACAAGGCACGGCAGGATTCAGTGTTTCCAACACCATCAAGGATGCGAAACATGCGCTGCGCATTGCTCAGGATCTCGACGTCAGAATGCCCGCGTTGGATCTTGCCACGAACAATATGCTGAGCGCCAAGGCGTACGGTGGCGAGAATTTGGATGGCGCTGCACTTTATGGGGTTTTGCGCAGTCAGTCTGGTTTGCCCTTTTGGTCAAGTGAAAGCAGGCAGCAATAATGGTGCAAGAACTGGGTGGAGTCGCTTGATTCGATCATCTGGCGATGAAATTCTCAGACTTAGAATGGCAAGTAACGATGGAGGCGCATATAGATCTAGAATTGCTCACGATATCTAATTTTCTTTTGTTGACATCAACTAACCTCTGTCTCCTCACCAACGCTGGTAACAGCTTGACAAGTCCTCCTAACTCTTCGGAAGAACCTTCTTGTCAATCCATCCAACATTCCCCAATACACCGTCCTCAGTCGCAAACACTTCTGCCGGAGTATCATAGCTGCTGACTCCCTTGTGATCTAGAACAATAGTTATGTTGCTGTTCCTCTCCGCCACAGGATCCCATCCGGGTCCGAAATCGCTATACGTTGCCATAAAGGTATTGTTGCTGAACCTCCCACCGTTCCAGTCAATGTACCCGGCAGGAAGAATGCTGGCGTCGAGGTACGTCTTCATGAAGATAGAGCGGTGCAGATCATTCCAGGGGCGTCCAAGAGGGCATGTGCCCTTAATTTCTGCCGCAATGGTGGCATTGTCTGCCAAGACCTTCGACTTGGAGATGTACACACCGTACTTGTTCTCAAAGGTCGTATTTGTTCCTAGAGGTCGAATGTTATCATTAGAGCTCGAAGGAATTCCCAACGTGTCTTTCTTTACCTTTCCAAGCAGTGATTCCACCACCACAGTTCCGGAGAGTCAGGGTTGACTTTTCAATCCACATAGTACCGTAGCCATACAAAAAGTCCGTTTGGCCTGCGATGATGCTATCATAGAAGAAAGCGTTACCCAAGTGGCCAACATACATCTATCAAGCCGTCAGCGCGGATTCATCCCATTAACATCAAAGACCATCTACTCACGGTATCCTGGTAGCTATAAAAACCACATGAATAGAAGCCAGCATTGGCTCGACTAATGCCAGCTGCGTGTGCAGGCCCATCCGCAGCGTCCGCCGCAGTATTCCGGAAATCGATGTTGTAAGCGCGAAAGTCTTCGTTCCCGTACGGTGTTCCATCAGGCACAGGCCATCCCGTTGGCCCGAATCCCGACTTAGACGATTCCCAGGTCGGCGCAACTGTCAAGACGCTTGTGACGGCATTGTCGACAATCTTGCCTGAACTATCGTGGTTCGCCTGCGCCCACCACACGGTAACTTTGTTGCTGCTAGAGGTGTTTTCCGAGTAGCTTTTGCCCTTCCACGGATGATCACTCACTCCTAGGAGGGTGAGAGGTCCTGGACGAGTGACATTGAGTTGCTCGTTGTATTCACCAGGTGCAATGAGGATGGTGTAAGCCTCTGTGTCATCTGGAAGCGAAAGGATCGCATCCTGGATGCTGCTGAAGTCCGCCGAGGCAGATTTCTTATTTACATATATCGTATTCGCCGGACAGCCGTCCAAGGGGTGGGATTTGGAAGATTTTTGACACTTGGCATGTGTGTTCGCGGGAGCTTTATTCCAAGTGGGATAAGCAGCCGCCGATGACGCCAAGGTCGACACAAGGAGCGGAATACAGATGTCCTGCAGCAGCATGATCGAAGAAGTTTCTGGTCAAAAACAACCTAAACAAATGGAGTCGATCGTTCCATCAAACAACAAATTTGACGAGGACGAGGTCTCCTTTCCTGCGGCAAGCGTCAACGCAAGCTCGTTTTATACGTACCTACCCTTGTGAGAGTTCCGACTTTCCGCGGAAAAATTATCCCATGCCATGGGTTCATCTTTCGCTTTTCAGCGAATTGACTGTTGTTCTTTCTGCTTTACCCGAACCTTTAACCAGAAGTGACACTTGAACATATGTTCTGTAGCTAAAACTACGACGTAGTATAGACTAGACGGAGTCTTTTCTTCCACGAACCACGGTCTTGGGATGCCCTGTACTAGTGGGCCCAGTCTGGGGATCCCCGGATCAAGCCTCGGTTTTGTATTCCACCTTTCACAGATTGTTCTTGAGATTTGCGGGCACCAATGATATAGAGCCTGTGGCAATAAACTCACCGCTGATCGTAGTTTAATCTCTACCAAATGTGCTGGTTAATTCGCTCAAAGCTACACGGACTTCGACAAATGGAGGCTACAGGGAGCAAGCATGAGTGCTGATGAGTCAGCTAGCATTAGTGAATGAACTCAGAGCAATTAAAGAGAAATACACAATGCGCACCCGCAAGCTCTGCGCCGTCTGTACAGAAGGTCTTTAAGACCGAAACCGCGTCCGGTTATCCGCTCGCCTGTCCGTAGTATTCCACCGATGCCAATATTCAGCCTTCTGCAAGTAACTCGAGTGTCTGGAGAAAACATATGTGTGGTGCTATTATCTTACCACCCATTTGAGCAGGTTTAGTTTCTAGCATTAATACCTAGCAAATGGAAGCTCTCAACCCTTCCGGCAGCTGTAGGGCTAGGCCTTCATAGTCACGGCGGCTGCGTAACCCGGAGCCATTCGTGTACAGAGCGTCTAGGGTGCCTACCCAGCCCCTAGCCCTCTAAAGCCACTGCGGTTACACCGTGCAAGGAGCCCCTGAAGCTACAGCAGTGACAGCGTCTACAGCGACGCTATAGCAGAGCCAAACGTGGGGGGCCTTCTCATCAAGTCGTACAAAAGACACATCCTAGCCTTTCTCTCCCTTTCTTTCGTACCCTTCTCGTATTCTATAGACGAGCTCTGTACTGATCGGTATACGGCTGACCTAAATTTCTCCTCATCATTAACGACATATGAAGTTAGGTTTACTCAGCGATCATTCTATCTCCTCTTCCTGACATGCCCGAGACTAATAAGCATGTATAGCGATGGGTCTAAGTGACGTCAAGGCTGTGGAGCAACGTTTCCTGGATCTCCCTGTGCAGCAAATCCTCCAACGCGACGGAGTGCCAGATTTCGAGCCCCGGGCAACCTTGTGATGCGATATTGGCGCGCTATCATATCATGGGGGATGTGATCGATGGCATGATTGGGGGATTGACTGTGCTTGGGAGCATTGAGGAATACGCGGTGGGATACAAGAAATATGCACCGGAGCAGTTTGCTGAGGCTGCTTCTTTCTTTAGAGGTACCGTGGGCAGTTCAGACGGACACGCTCAGGTCATCGAGATTATCCTGCGTATTGACGGGAAAGATGTTACTGGAAGAAAAGTTCCTAAGGGTGGCTGGTGCAGCCTGTAACCCTCCTCAGCGAACCGATGGTCCTGGACGGACTTTCACCATCCCGTGATTTGAAAAGACACTATCAACAGCCATTATCTGAATACGCCTGGTATCTGATCTGGCCAGGCCGCTGACGAAGCTAGATGCTGTCACAGATGGGCTACCTGCTGCGGCTTAGCTCACACAGCTGAGTTGAGACCCAGCTACTATGGCTCAGTCCTATCCCCCTGCTGCATCAGGGTGATACTCGGCGATGTCCAGGTTTCACTCTTCCGGACCGACACAACCAACACGACCATATCAGCGCAATCAGCTACCGTGACAATGATTTTATCATGTAAAACAGTTACTTCGAGTCAATCTCTGGGATCAGGATGGATATATATAGATTCGCCAACTGAAGATGTTATCGTGTCACTGTTACTGGTGTTTTCAGTTTTTGGATACTTCATTATGCATCAACCGTCATAGAAGTAAAACAAAGCGCTGTGGTTCAACTATTATCTAGCATCCATAGTGAACATACGGAACCCACAGTAGAGATACAGTCTGCTGGTCGTCCTTATCCGAATTACAAAGGATTACATCTCTGTGCCCTTCCTTTCTCACACTTCTCCTATCTACTTTCTGGTTTCTGATTGAGAGAGAACTGTCTCCTCTCATCTCTTTCCCTATTAACCTATCCCGCCAACGATCTCGCAGCTCTCGAACGGCATTGTGCAGCCCATGACAAACTGACTCATCCGTCATGTCCCCCTTGCGAATACCGTCGTACGTGATTCTCGCAATGTCTACACAGGTCTCGTCATTCACCTCACACAAGGTACCAACCACATGTAGAAACCCAGCTAGCTGGCAAGCGCTTATTAGGTGGACGCTTTCATCCAGGTGCTTGGCCCCCCTGATCTGTCCAGTCCCACAGGCTGAGAGGTAAGCGAGGAAGGGCTTTCGTTCGCGGAGATTCGTTGAAACCATGTCGGTGACCGTCAAAGGGTTGTCCATCCAATCTAGAAGACGCAAGTGACTTCTAGACGGGTCGGTGGCATCTGTAAACCCGTGTCCGGCGAAGTGAAAGATCTCACAGTCTCGTAAAAGCGGTAGTACGGATTGCCTAGTGCGTTGCTCTGGCTGAACAGATCTGATCGACATCAACTCACACGCTTCCGAAACAGCCTCGACTTCTTTGCCTGCAAATGGTAGGGGACTGCTTCCCGGCGTGTGCTCCATGTCAACCACCAACGCTTGGCGCATGCGTGATTGGGGCTTGATCACCCTGGATCTCAGTTGACCAAGTTTGATAGTCTGCTCGAGAGCTCGGATGGAAAGACTGTATGAGGAAATGGCCCTGTCCATAACGCTATTGTGAGACCGCTCCAAGTGTCTCCCTGCCGCATGCAGTGGGAACATGCTCAACGGCCCAGTGGGAATCCACCAGATGCGCGGCCATTTATCACTTGTGCTTGGTGGTTTGGCGAACCCGAGAGCATCCAGAACAGGGCTTGCAATGGTATCCCAAAGCCATTCAAGAACTTCCGGACTTGTGAAATTGCGTTCCCTGACCTTGTCTTGAATGGTCTGGCGATCCAACTTAGGCAGCGGTAAATTTTGAGGCACGGCGCCCTTAAACCAGAAAGCGTCACAGCGATAGCTCACATTCACAATGACTACATGTCCTTCCCTGGATACGTGAGCCAACGTGCCGCCGTCGACCTCACCCGGGAAGCCTGTCTGATTATGGTGTGTCTGGTAGTCTAGAATGAAGTCGTCAAGCTTCCGGCTTGCACTGATGCGTTGAGCTGCTCGTTGCAAGTTTTCTTCTTCTCTTTTGTGTGGTGCCTGTGAGTGGACATTGCTATTGCTTATATCACTCGTCCTAGAAGGTTCCAGCCGTTCACGAAGTTCGGCGAGTTCGTTGTTCTCGTCGGCACCGAGGAACGCTATCGATGACGCGTCAATGCGAAGTTCGTTAAGAGCTGTCGTAGCCACGGCACGGCCATCTTCAAGAATCTGAATCGCATCCATGGCGGGGCGGTTTGCGCTCATGGCAAGAGCGGCACCGTCTGATGCCAGACCAGAATATTTCGACAGACAAGCTTGGCTCTCCGAAATATCTAGAAAGCGAGGTATGGTTAAGGGGATCATACAAACAGATTTATCGATAACTCTAAAGGCCTCGTGCCAATCTTCAACAAGTATCAACGCAGAAGTCAGGCCTTGCGCGATATCAATGAACCTCACGAGCTCTCTCCTTGTAGTCACGGGGGATTGCTCGAACGCTTTGCCAAGGAACAACATAGCCTCATCAAGATCGAGTCTCGAATGGGTTGCGTCATACTTCATTCTGTAACATTCTCCAATGGCGCTCAACATTTCAATGTAGTCCGAGTGTTTCCTTCGCGACATCCGCTTTACTAAGTCAACGGCTTCCTGAAGAACTCGAGCTGCCACGTCCATGGATGCTGTCGAAGGCGTCGTAAAGGAGCCGGCAATGTGAATGCTTGCAAGGGACACGAGTCGAAGGGTCCTTTCTTGGCCGTCTGCTGACGATTTGTCTATAGATTTCTGCATGATCTCGATGGATTTCTCGAAATCTGACTTGATCTTCTTGATCTTATATTTTTCGAGGTATGCCCGACCTATGCTATTCAGGAGCTCGGTAGGGTCTTTGTGATCTGGCCATGCTTTGAGTGCATCGTCATATAGCGAAAGAGACTTCTCGAGGTCATCAATATCCTCCATGTCTTTGTACTTGGTGTGGTAGACGGCTGCCAAGTCTGCGAGATAACCAGCGCGTGACGGACACTGGTGAGGGCTGATATCAACTGCTTCTTGGAACAGTCGCTGGGCTTCATCAAGATCAGCAATTTTATTGAAGAGAGCATAGCTGTTCTTTCTTGCCTCCCCTAGACACCGAAGCCGAGATGGACATGAAGGATCGACCCTTGGCGTAACATCTGCAGATTTCTGAAGCACAAGTAGCGCCATCTTGAGATCGCCGAGGTCCCCTGAGCGGTGATGCCTATCAATGTACAGCGGACCGAGACGATGTAGTGAGGGGTACCAAGCCGGATGTTCTTGGCACGCGACGTTAATGACCTCTTGGAGTGAATCTATGGCCTCGTCGAGGCCCTCCATGACACTCTGCTCTTTGTCATCCCCACGCCCGCTAGCATCCACGCCTTTCGTGAGATCGTAACGAATTTGAAGGCATTTCCCAAGAAATTCCAAGCGACTTGGTCTCTGCAGATGTCCGCGTGGAGTGGCGGCAACTGAAAATCGACATAGGAATATGGCACTTGAGAGTTCTGCCACGTCTCGTTTTTCACTGAACAGCTTGAACTGTTCGGCTGCCACATTGAATAGCCGGGAGGGACAATCTGAGCCATCTTGCTGAGCTAGGAGGATAATGTGCTCGTCTGAAGTGTCTGGAGTTCCTGTGTTCCTTGTACTGAGGTGCATATCGTACAAGTCGACAGGCTCGCTATTGTTGAGAATGAGAGCGGCTCCATCGGCGTGTCGCCTGAACTCAATAGCACGTTCAAGGTTGGAGACTGCACCTTCTCTGAGGTATTTTCCGGTAAACCAGAGTGAAAGATTTCCGGCACACCAGAATCGGTTATGGTGGTCTGCCAGCGTATCTCCTCGGGACGAAAGGCTCCATGCCTCGAGGCCTAGGCGGATGCTTTCGTAGAGATCCGGCAGTCGAGCCGTGCGCGAATATCGACAGTACAGTCCGATGGCATGGACAATCAAATAAAATGGCCGTCCAGGGTGATCTTTTGGTGACATATCCACGGCGCGCGCACTGAGAGTGATGGTTTCGGCAAGATCCTCTGCGTTGTTGGTAATGCTGAAACGGCTCCTGAGTCCAACGGCCAAGCAACTGAGGTGCCACGGGAGGTCTTCTGAATGACCAATTTGGGCCATACTAATGGCTTCTCGTCCAAGTCGGACGGGCTCATCAAGGTCACCCAGTGGCTCTCCGTGGAGAATAACATGGCTTAGGGCCAGCACGAGGTTGCTCCGATCTCGTGCTCCATCGGCACGAGACATGTTGGTCAACCCTGCCAGTCTGTCTCGACATTCCTGAACACGATTCTGGACATTGTCCTGAGCCCTGACCAGAAAGTGAGCAAACGTACTAGGATAGAAATAGCAAAGAAGCCACGCGCAATTTGGATGCGGTTTCTCGCGCGGCTCTATGGCTTCCCATGCTTGATCCATAAGCTTGATAGCTTCTTCGAGGTCAGCCTGATGTTTTTCCAATACGTGACGCTCGCATAGTAAGGAAGCCTGGTTGACAAAGTAGGAACAGCCGTTGAGAGGGTCCTTTCGCTTCCGTTCCACAGCTCGTTGGCCCAGTTCAAGAGCATCCTCTAGATCTTTGGAAGTCTTCATTACCAAATATCTTTGATATAGAGCGGTTGCCAGCTTGTCCATGATTCTTTCCTGCATGTGACGGTGATGACACGAGGCATCGACAGCCTGCCGTCCGACGCGGATGGCTTCGTCTAGATCATCCGGGGATAACGTATGTGTGTAACGCTGGAAGAGCAAATATGAGTAGCTGCAAAGACGATGCCCTCGATTAACATCATCTTCTTCGATTGAAGTAGATAATTGTTGGCTGTGTTCTAGTGCTTTGTCGAGATCATTCCACACTCGAGTAGTGCAGAATTTCAGATACTGTAGATGTGCGAGATGGCTTAGAGCAGCTGCATGGTTTCGGTCATTATCTGAAAACATTCCAAGCGATTTCGTCCCAAGTTTGATGGCTTTATTCAGGTTTTCCATGCCCCCTGACACCCTAAAACGAACGGAAAGTTCAGCAGTTAGGTACGCGAGATGTTCGCGCTGAGGAAAGCTCTTCGGGCTGTTTTCGGCCGAACTGAGTTGTCTTGAGATTTGCGCGGATTCATCGGCGACTGTCTGATCTTCCGTCTCATCGTACAGCTCAAGAAGAAGAAAGCCCAAGTTTAGTAAATTTGAAGGCTTTGGCATCAGGCTGACAACGTGCCTCATAGCTTGGACGGCTTCAACAAGGTCCTCGATCCCCCCTATCGTCTGATACCGGGTTTGTAGCAGATCTCTGAGGTCAACCAAGCTTCTAATCTGGGTAGAGCCGCCAATGACAACGCACGCCGGTTGCTCGATTGCTTCAGTCAGGTCCGAGGAGTGAGATTGGACACCCACTTCTTCCTGCCACCAATCTCTGAGTAGAGCAGCGAATTGAGCCGGAGCGCCCCGAACTCCGACCCTGTGAATGTTGAAAAACATTATGTTGGCTACGTTACGCGCCATTTCGATCGCTTCGTCGAGATCCTTCCTTGTCCGTGTTTGCTGATAGCGGTTGAAAAGCAAGAACGAGAGAAGGTCGGAACCCTGAATCTGCTGAAAACCCTTTCTTGCCCCAGAAACCGTTTGCTTAGCCGCTTCGATGGCTTTGTTGAGATCCTCTATCGCGCCTGTTCCCCGATACAACTGGCAAAAATTCGTTGAGAGACCATGGCGATAGGTGAATAAATCTTCCAAAGGGGCTTCAGCAAGGGCTCTCTTCTCTAAATCGACGGCGCGTTCGATGTCAGATCTATCTTTAGTCCTCAGATATCGTATACCAAGCAATTGTCCTAATTTGCTAGCAATTACCGGCTCCGTGGTATCGAATATTTCATGCGATTGTGTGGTCGCTCTAATGGCATGTTCCAGGGATTCCGTGGATCCCGTCGCGGCATAGCGATCGCCGTAAAGCACACCGACATCATACAACCACCATCGTCGGTCTATATTTTCCCTTTCGATCATGTCAATGGCTTGATCATACACTTTAATGGCTTCATCCAAGTCGATCATTGCTTGAGTCATGAACTCTTGATGACTTTGACCACCTGAGGCAGGGTCTCCGGCAATCTCATCGGCTTGTGCCTTTCCAGCCCGAACGCCGGCCCCGATATTGGATATCATGCTTTTTCTTCTGTAGCGAAAACAGAGCAGTTCCCCTAGGCTTTTCAAACGGACTGCTCGATCCTGATTATCGCTGGAGATGTCGATGGCACTTCTTTCCAACTCGATGGCTTCGTCAAGAAACTGGCCGCCTGCAGATTTTTCGAAGAAACTGAAATAGTACCGTCGATAATTTAGGTACGCCAAGTGGCTCAAATCAGTAGCTTCATGAAGACCTTTCGGAGTCATATCGGCCGCTTGGCGTCTCAGTTGAATAGATTCAATGAGCTCAGGCAATACAAAGTATTCTCGACTATCTAAGAGGCTCGCGAGCTCCTTTAGGCGCTGTGGTTGATCGGCATGGCCATCAGGAATAGCGTTGAGCATTTGCCTTGCCTTTCGAATCGCCTCGTCTAGGTCATCCATTTTGTCAACTTCGTCAGCCATGATTGAAGTAGGGACTTGGGCCAAACGTTGAAGACTATTCTGAATCAAGGGTGGGAAGTTGAATTAATGGGCGAAAACAGTGACGGTGTTCGTGGCGAGGTTTAATAATGCAGTAGGTTATAAGGCTATGATTGTGTAACTACGAGAATACGCCGTCTGTACGAGGGAGGCTCATTTTAGGCAGCAGGGAGGAATGCGCGTTTTATTGCACATCCTGTTAAACCACAATCATGCGCCTGCAACCCCTCTATTGTCTAAGCCCCGCTCCAGGTAGGACTTTTGACGAACTCAACTCACTGAGTATTGGCCAACTTTCACGCCACCATTATGCGCCTTCAACCCCAACATTTGGTCAGCCCCGCTGCACCTGAAGCTGGCCAAAGCGGTGGTGGTGCACAGTTGAAAAGGTCCCACCAGCTTGAACACAAGCCAGTTTCCAACTGCCCTGCTGACTGCTGTGCAATGCAAAAATAAAAATAAAACAAGAGTAAGATGATGGCAACTCTTCGGTCTCGCCTTCTGCTTCTAAAAGCATACTTTCTCAATACGAATGACGCAGACGATCTACATATGAGAACAAGTATGAGTCTTCATCCCGCAAACTCCAGTCTTGTTGCTGATGAATACTGTTATTAGGTGAAGACTGCAAACCCGGGTATCCTCAACTACTGCCCTTCTCGCCGCACATCGCCCTTGGCTTGTATGCCGCCGCTTCGACCAACTTCGAGCTCGACTCCTCTTACACAAGCAAGACAGGCTGAGATTGCTGGAGAAGCAGCGAGAACAAATTGACCGGGAGGAAGACTCCGTTCTGTAATCAACGACAGTGGGTTGAGATCTACAATCATGTTTAGAAGAAAGATAACAATCACTATCCTCCTGTCATGCAAGAGCGTGGCTCGTGCGTAGATACTGTCAAGGTTTTGATCACATCGTCTATCATAACAAATCCATGCATCACACCGCGGGATTGCCAATCTTGGTTGTCTCGGCCAACAAGGAGCTCTCAGGCCGCAGGTCTGTTCACGCAAGCGAGGAGTTCTAGGTCACAAGCTGTACAAACAAGACGTTAAGTCATGTCCTAAAGCTGGCATGTCCCTGGTATAAACATGCTCAGTTCACCACTAATCCGCTTCGAGAAATTAGTGACGCCTACCCTCAAAATAGTTCGGGGACGTCCGCTGAAAAAGAAAGAGAAATAAGTTGTCTAGACTGAACGCCCGGTTTTAGTCCGTTCAGGTGCGATCAGGCCTTGCGGGTTGCATGATTAGCTATTTTCAGCCTCCGATGCGTCTACCCTGATATTTCAGGTAAAATGAAATGAAATCTCGGAAAAGCGGCATTCACCAGTGGAAGCCGCTTAGCGCCTTCACCATTTGTGTTTGTCCATACAATCCGATGCGCGCTCTCACTTTCCTGTCAAAGGGAAGAATTTGCTCATTGATTGGCTGCCCTTCTCGTCTTTGCCATCATCGGTTGTTTTTTATCTACCTCGGCCTCAAAGTTCTCATCAAATTATCCGTGAATTAAACCTTGTACAATGTTGCTTGTCCAGCTCCATTAACGGGCAATCAATTAATGTGTGATCTATTTGCAAATCTAAAGGCGAGAAAATTGGCTTAAATGCTACGACGAAATGATAATGATAGGCTATCCATACAAATACACATGTGATGCCAGAGAATCGGAATCACAAATTGATGGTTGATCGTAAGGCGCCTGGATCACCGGCGAAGGATGCAACCTCGACAACGAGTGGACCGCTCGGAAGGGTGAATTTTCCTTCCACCCACCGTTGCAGGGGGCGAAGTGACGCATCAATCAGAACACTCTTGGACTCGCCAATAGCTAAGTCGACTGGCGAGAAGCCGAGGAGAACTCGGGAGGGAAAGTCTTGCTGATTTGGCTTCCCATATACCTGAGCAATAAATCTACCGTCCCTGCTCCCCGTGTTGGTGACCTTGAGATGTACTAGAAAGTACTCACGGTTATCTCTTGCAATATCTGAGCCGAGCATCGCGATATGGAGGTCTGAGATACCGAATGTAGTGTAGGACATGCCAAATCCAAAGGGAAAAGAGGCCGCAACACCAAGCTTGTCCAGCAGATGCTGTCCAAACCAACGATCATAGGTAATCTCCGAGGCTTCAATATTGTAGTATGGCAGATGAGACTCGTCTTGGGGGATGCTGAAGGGCAACCTGCCACTGGCATCCACTTGGCCGAGCAGTACATCAGCCAGGGCGTGCCCGCCTTCAGAGCCCGCGTACCAGCTCATGAGCAGCGCCGGGGTCTTGGTCTTCCAGTCTTCCATTATAACGGCGCCTGAAGCGACTATGGCGACAATAGTCCTCGGGTTTTTGGCAGCCACTGCCGTTATCAACTCAATATCGCGCGGGCGAAGTCTCAATGATCTCCGATCACCACCTGATCCCACCTCGAGAGCCGAGCTTGACAGTCCATTGGAAGAGCTTCCGTGCATGATGTTCAGTGTATCCTGCTCTTCTTCGGCCTTGACGGGCGGAAGAAGGTCACCCAGCGAAGGGTCATTTGTTAGTGATGGGACGACATACTCGCCCTCGTCAGCTGCGTCGTAGCCCACGATGCAGATGGCCACATCTACTTGTGAAGCAACTTCCCTTGCTTTTTCAACCGAGTCAGAATCCTCAAGTAGGACTCTAGTGTCGGTTAATGCGGCCTTGAGACCTTCATACGCCGTCACTATGCGAGGTGGGAAGACTTGTGAGGAGCCTCGGTCACCCGTATTGCCGACGTTGGCTAGGCGGCCCAAGACAGCAATCTTGGATAGCTTTTGCGTATCCAGCGGCAGCAGCGGGGATTTGCCAATCACATCATTCTTGAGAACAACAACAGCCCTACTTGCTGCTTCTCTTGCTAACGCTCGGTGCTCCCCACAGAACACAACCGACGAGTCCGGATTGCTGCCTTCAGTTCCGATCTCAAACTCAAGCTCTTTCTTCAATATTCTGGAGCATGCCTGATTGACATATCTCCACTGAAGCTCTCCCGACTCCAATGCCGAGCTCAGGTGGAGTCGACGCTGCTGTTTGAAGGGAGCCTCGATATCGAGGCCGTTCGTGACTGAAAGCGCTGCATCCCGCAGGCCGAAGATGAAATCAGAAATAGTGAACCCATCAAAGCCCCACTGGCCGCGTAGGATGTCGGTGAGTAGCCTCTTATTCTGGCCAGCCCACTCTCCATTGACTGAATTATATGCCGACATGACGGAGGCGGCTCCACCCTCAATGATGCGTCGGAAGTGTGGCAGATAGACTTCGTGAAGCACATCATCAGGGACCTTGACGTCCACTCGAAATCGAGCGTTCTCCATGGAGTTGAGTGCGAAGTGCTTTACGCATGCCATGACGTGATTCTGTACCCCCTCCGTGAGAGCAAGCCCAAAATGTCCGAGGATCAATGGATCTTCACCATAGGTCTCTTGAATGCGGCCCCATGCTGGATGGCGCGGGAGGTTAACACAAACACCGGCGAAGAAGTTTGCACCCTGAGCCTTAGCCTCGAGGCCTATGGCATTGCCGATTCTGCGCTCGAGGGCAACATCCCAAGTCGCCCCGCGGGCCATAGAGACGGGAAACGCTGTCGAGGAACCCATGACGACTCCGCGGGGGCCGTCCGAGAAGCGAACACCTGGGATTCCTAGGCGGGAAACTTCTCCGTGAACAAAAGGAACTTTGTTGTAGCGGTCGCACATGATCTTGCGAAGTCCGACCCAGAACTCGTCATCCCCATCTAGCAGATGTAGGCGCTCTGTCTTGGTAAGCTCGGACAGGAGTCTCTGCACGACATCTGCAATCGGATCTCCATTCTTGATAGCTTGGATAGCGTGAGTGAACAGGAAGGGCGTGTCTTGCGATTTCACAAGATGTCGGCCTGGTGCGTGGGCGGCGTACGCGATCTCGCTATGGCTATTGGTCATGGTGATGAATTGACTGTAGGAGAAGCAGATGTAGAGAAGGAACTATTGGGAAAAGAAGGCTTTCTATATAAAATCGTTACCTCATACTCCTCATTCAGAATCACAGCCTGTGCGAAATGCACTACGACAATATCTCATTCATCATTTAATGCTTTGTCACTCACCCCCCCCCCCCCCCCTTGGCCTATTCCCCGATACTCCGCGCCTTGGACTTATTGGAAGTCGCGAAGCGTGACCCCGCACTACAACGACCATTTTACCCGGCGGTCAGATGCTAGAGAGCCGAACATCCGTGGTACCCCGTGACCCTGGGGAACATCATATGATGCCGTCAAGGAGCATCCCCGACACTCCGCGATACCATAACCGCATAGAAAGCCACATAGGATGATCATTCCCAAGATGTCAAAGCTTGCCTGCATGTGTGTGAAGCACGTACCGTCGAACGCGTGATAGTGGGGGTCCGCGAAAAGCCAGACCCAGTCTAGCAAATCAAATATGAGAACGGCTCTCGAAGCTGCCAGGGGCCCGATGTCACTAGCCATGAGCGGTAAAATATCACCCAGAAGCTAGTTCCTTCGTTACTTGCTGCCAACCTGCTCGGCTCACTGGACTACCAGCACGGTAAATTACTCTACATACACAAAGGAAAGCTGCTCTGGATGCAAGGTTCGGCTAAAATAATAGGCAAATATGATCACCTGAGTTCAGACGATTTTCCCCTAAACGCGGCAAAGAGCATGGCTCTACCATTGGTGGTGTTCGCTAAGTCTGGAGGACTCGTAGTCGTGGATCCTGTCTCAGTGCATCGTCTAAATACTCCCCGAGACTCCGCACAATTGTGGATGGCTAGTTGGTGCCGGGTTTCTGGGATAGATGGCACTAGGTACTCCGCATTTCAAAATACGAGGCCTGTAGGTCATGTGTACGGTGGCACATTAGGCAAGGCGTGATGGAAAACAGGTTACGGAAGTTGAGGTTGCCCACAGTACCCCATGGGGCATGACATTGACCTGCGCCCCTCGATTCAACTCCACGAGATCCCCCGCAAAGAGAAAGGTACAGAGAGTTACTTTAAGCACCCAAGCAACAGTGCGAATAGTCAGCAGAATAAAGTAACTCTTTGTAGACACGGCGATTATACAATTAAGTGACAATTAGAGTATCCCTTACTGGTCTTTGAATTGCCTGAACAAGGCCTTACTTATGGGCTATGTGGAGTTTCTTGGAGTCTGCAGAGGGTACAGGTATACTACCTAAAAGACTTGTGATCTCCGTGGTCATGAAAATTTCGACCAGCTCGAGGAAAATACTTAAAGCATGCGTATCGCCTCCCAATTGCCTGTATGTCTCCGGTTGAGTACCACCCATCTGCCGAGAAAAACATTCATCTTCTGAAACCCCAAATCTTCAAGAACTAAATTGCATCTCATCTTATCTCAAGATGCATTCTAAATACCTCTTAGGCGGTCTCCTTGCCTTTGAGTCCCTGTCCGTCGCGGCTGCTCAGGATGTTCCTGGTCAAAGTGCAGACCACGACTGGTCCCCAGCGCCGTTTACCGACTTCACCAAGAACATCATGTTCTATCCCGCTGCTGATGCAGTGCAATGGCATACCCTTTACGCGCGCACTTTGCAACTGGCAGATGAGTCTCTCCTCATGACATGGGAGAACTACCCGAAAGAGCCTCCTCTTGTCAACCACCCCATTTGGAGATCGGTTGATGGCGGCGCCACTTGGTCCAATTACTCGCAGATTGAGGACAAAGTTAATGGTTGGGGTATGCGATTCCAACCTTTTTTGTATACCTTGCCGCAAGCCTTTGGAGGCTTTCCCGCGGGTACAATCCTCGCTGCTGGTGTGTCTTGTCCTTTCAGTCTGAAAGGTGGAGTCTGGATTGAACTGTACGCTAGCACGAATCAAGCACAGACTTGGAGTTTTGTCAGTCATGTGGCTTGGGGTGACGGTCCTGAAGACATCACTCGATACCACAAGGCGCTATGGGAACCATTTATTGTCCTGTACAATGGCCAGATCGTGCTCTATTACTCAGACCAGACCGACAACAATTACAATCAGAAGCTTGTGCACAGGACAACCAACGATCTCCGAAAATGGTCGGACCCTGTACCAGACATGGCCAGCAGTATATCGTCGGAACGGCCAGGAATGACCACTGTGGCTCATATCGAGTCCAGAAACAAGTGGATCATGACCTTTGAGTACTGCAAATCAGATGGGTGTGTGGTATACTATAAAGTTGCAGACAGCCCGCTCCTCTTTCAAGATTCAACTCCAATTCGGCTGCACGCCAACAACACGGCAAAGACCGAAGGCGCCAACGGGCCTTATGTTATCTGGACACCCCACCCAGACCGAAGCGATGGCTCAGGTCTTATCATTATCAGTACCACCACCAAGGAGCAACTTTTTGTCAACGAAGATGCTGCGGACCCCGAAGGCTGGAAGCTTGTCGACATCAATCACTGGTCCGCCTACTCGCGCAGCCTTCGCATTGTTACAATCCAGGGCGAGAAGAAGCTTTTGGTTGGCAATGGTGGCAACTTTGGGCCCGGGTATCTCAATTCTGTTGCTTGTGCTGTTGTGTCAATTCCAACTTAGCCAAGGACGCTTTCCATACTAGTTGTGGTTCATTTATTGATTTGTCAGAAGAAAATCACAACGGATGAAGAAAGATCAGTGGAGGGAATCCGTTTGTCCCTCTTTTAACGTCGACTAGCTAGTTTGTCTCGAAGGACTAACACCTAGAATCTAAGTGTCATTCTGCTCTTGTTACGCATGGATAAGAAGGCGGCGGAGTTTCTTATCGCAGAAACTGGTCATCCTGTCTAACAGATTAAAAAAATGGTTTCCATTTCGACCTTAACGAGAGAGCATTATTCATATTCATATTCAAGTCTTTCGCTCATATTATTTTTCCATACTGAACGAAAAATGAAACAAGAGACAAAAAATGTTTATCTGTTTAGACTGTCCGCCCATAGCCCCATGAACATATATCAATCAATTTACAATCTCGTACTTGGAATTAGATATGTGCTAATCAGCATAAGTTAAATTCCCTGAATGTTAAGTGGCCGATGGCACGAGTAAGTAGACACCACGATACTGCTACCACAGAGGATGTAGTAATGCTAACCAGAGAAAATTTATTAAAGGCGAGCTAACCGACGAGCTCGGCGTGAAGGATCTGCATCGGGTGCGGGAATTCCTGACGATGGAGAACTACGTCGAATTGCACGAACTCTTGTGGTCAGCAGCGACTGTCATGATCAGTAATTCTCGAGCTGTTATTATTATACAGTGCCACTGGTTCCTATAAAACTTTTATATCTTGGGTCTCAAGCCATTTAAAGCCAACAATAATATCGTGGCTTGCCAATCTGGACCACTAGGAAGGATATCTTTGATAATAAGGCAGGTATCAAGCTACAAAAGGGCGTAGAGTATCCGTCTGCTTAGGTAGTGAAGTACACAGACTTCGACACGCTAAAGAGATAATCTGCAAGTGGGACTTTGCAACTCATGAGGAGTCGAGTAGTTGTCGAATCAAAAGAATCGTGGTGTCAAAACCGCTTGCCGCACTTTTCCAATAGTAGAGCATCTCCAGAGTTGCTTCGACAGCATCCCGCCACCCCCTTGGTAGGATCTCTGCAGCAGATGGAATGCGGGCAAATGCAAGCAGGATAACGGCGCTTCGAGCTGAAGAGCGCATCATTAGCCACGTGCCATGATGACGATGGTAGAAACCGGGTCGGTTGACCTCTAGTCTTTCTAAATGAGACTGAAGTCCATTCATAGCCCACTGACGGATTCTTGGTGTCTCATTGTTCTCCAGGAGAAATGCCCGGAGAAATGGCCACGAAATCAGCTCCTTCAGGTACGTGACTCGCCCCCTCAGCACAAAGCGGAGGACATCGTCTTCAACCACTGTTGCATCATGTTCTGCCAGTGCTACTGGTGGGGCTAGCGACACTCTCCAATCGGCCAGTTGCTGGAGGGAATTGTCGCCAAGGTCGGCGAGCTTGTCGAAAAGACAACTTCCACTGCAGTTCTCCAGCAGAGTAAGCATCTCATGCTTCGCTTCTGTCTCCAAACGCCACAGAGAAATCTCCGAGAGGTAGAAATACCAAGCCCGGAGATTCTGTCCGTCATAGCCGCCGGGGAGGGATGGAAACTGCTGCGGAGGCTCAACCCCTCCAAATCTAGAGACGCCGAGTTCCCACCTCACCTCCTGCTCGGACTTCCAACAAGACCAGTATACACTCTCCTTGGTCGTCGCGTTGGCGTTGTCCTTGGAGTCGCTGGCCCAGTCAAAACTGGCAAAACTCTGACATGTGGCAAGCGCCTGCAAAAACATGCGCCAGGCATCAAACGGCCGTAGGATGGACATGAGGAAGACGCCTGAAAGGAAGAGGCACTGCGCTTGGACGACACCGGGTGACATCAACAGCGGACCGAGCCTTTTCTGCGCTGCTGTGAAAAGAGCCATGGCGGCAGGTGGAACAACTTCAGGATGCTGGATAGGAGGGCTGGGGAACGGCTCCACCAGGGCTCCGTTGGCACAGACAAGGAGGGCAAGACATGAGTGAGCATCCCAGCCGGCGCCTTCCAGACAGACTCGCAAGACCAGACGTCGGGTGGTGCCCTCGTCCATGATGGGATTCTTGACATGAACTCGGTTGAAGAAGGCATCGAGCCAGGTGTTGCAGACAGCGGCGTCGAGCTCGTCACTAATTGTCAGAAAGGGCTCTTCGCGGATTGACGGGGCGTTGCCGCACAGCGAGGGGTCAGGCGTGAGGCCAGCCACAATGTCGCGGAGGACAGGCCAGCGCAGAAGGCCATCCAGATTCTCGGGCAACAAGGCCTGTAGCTGGGCAGGATCTGTGGGAGTATTGTCTGACGCATCCCCACTATGAGGCTCAGCGGCGCCGGATGGGAGAGGCTGGACAGGCTGGAAGCTGGAAGCGTCGAGTTTCTTCTCCAAGCGCTCCAGACGCTCGATGATGGCGAGGCTGGCCGGGTCAAAAGTGGACAAGTCGTGGGGTGCAGACACGCACACGGCCCCGATCTTCTGGCAGAAGGAGCACGATGGCTTCTTCTGGTCGCACTTTGTGCGTCGCGCCCTGCAGACCTGACATGCTACGACAGCCCGCTTGCGTGGATAGGCAGCGCTCGCTCGGCTGGTTTGGGCAACGTGCTTGGCCACGCCGGTCTGCTCGCTTGGCGGGCCTTCCATGTTGGCATGTCTGGGAGATGTGGAGCAAATCTGGGGTTTGTTTGGGCGATGGGGGATTGCTGCAGGTGTCGGATTGTCGGGAAGACGATACGGTATAATGTGTGTTGGAGCAAGTCTGCGGAAGCTCGGGGAGTTGGTTCAGCCTGTGTCGTTCGTTTGCCCCTCTTCCCCGCAAGCCATGAGGAGGTTAATTTGTCCTATTGCAACCCCCAAGCCTGAAAGAGTGAGCTGATGCTCGCTCAGGGCTTGGTTCGCTTCAAGAGCTGCTCCACTTGCTTCACTACCTTGTCCCACTGTGGTAAACCTGGGGAAATAGGACTAGGCCCGCTCGCTAGTCTGACGGACGGCGCGGGATGTCGGGTCAACTCCGTCTGCGCTCTTGATGGGGGATTGTGACAGAGCGGACTCGTCCATTTGGCTCACGCCTTCGCTCGGCATTGTGACATTGACAAGAATCGCACACATGGGTATATAATCAGTGTTGGTATATTCCGTTGGCAGCTTCAACAGAACCAGCCATCCAGGGAGCAAGCAATCTCCCAATGTCAACTCCTCTGACCGAGCCAACAACCATGTCCACAGCCGCTGTCTCCCCTGATAAGCCAGAAGCTCTGCACCATGTCGAGCATAGCGTTGCAGAAGGTGACGACTTGACCAGCAAAAAGCAACATTCCTCCTTTTTCGAGGAATTCAACGCCAGTGAACACAGGCTACGCTTCAGAGATGTGGCCAGGAAATACCCAAAGATCATATGGTGGTCATTCTTTTGGTGCATGTGTGCCGTTGGCTGTTAGTAGTCTTCGTACAATGCCGAGATGTCTGCCATTCAAGTTGACTAATAACATACATAGGGGGTTTTGACACGCAAGTCAACGGTGCCATGGTCGGCGTGCCAGCCTTTAGAAAATTCTACGGGTGAGCATATCCTTACATTGAGTCTTGGGCGCAGCTATCATCTAACTAGATTCAAAGTTATGAGGAGGACGGTTTGGCCATTATTCCAGCCAACTGGTTGACTGCCTTCAACGTCGTCTCCTCTGTGGGTCAGTTCTTTGGTGGCTTCCTCTGTAGTTACATCTCGGACCGCATCGGACGCAAGCCAAGTCTATCAATCGGCGTCCTCATTGCCACTGGCGCCATTTTCGGCGAGACTTTTTCCACCACGCGCGCAGCCTTCGTTGTCAGCAAACTCATCCTCGGTGTCGGTGTTGGCTTTTACCTTACCCTCGGTCCCATCACCTGTTCAGAGATTGCCCCAACCGTCTTGAGAGGACTCTCCACGGCCGGAGTTAATCTTGGAATCGCTGTCGGGCAGCTGGTCTCCAACTCCGTAATCCGAGGTTTTGGAAATCGGCAAGACACCTGGGCCTTCAAGGGCCCTTTTTTGGTCCAGCTTGTTTTCTCTGTATTCCTTTTCGTTGGCAGTCTCGTCTCCCCTGAGTCCCCGTGGTACCTCATTCGAGCCCACAAGATCGACGAGGCGAGGAAGACTCTACAATACCTGTACGGATCTGAAGCTGAGGCGGAGGAGAAACTACTCGCAATTATCAGGACAACCGAGGAAGAGACTCGATTGCAAGAAGCAAGCTACGCCTCCGCATTTAGAGGCACTGACAAGCTTCGCACTTGGATCTCTATTGGTGTTTTCGCTTGCCAGCATGCCGTTGGCATCATCTTCGTCCTTAGCTTCTCCACCTACTTCTTCCAGCTTGCCGGCCTCGAGACCTCCAAAGCGCTCGACCTCGGTGTCGGCGTTACTGCTTGTGGCGTTGGAGGCAATATCTGCTCCTGGTTTATCATAAACCGATTCGGTCGTCGACCGATTTTCCTCATCGGGATGGTTGGATGCACGGTTCTGCTTCTGCTAATTGGAATTCTGGATGTGGTTCCCACCGATGCCGCCAAATGGATCCAGTCCGCGCTCACCGTCGTCTACTCATTTGTTTACTTCTTGACAATCGGCGCTGTCGCTTTTGTGCTCCTCGGAGAGGTGTCTTCCCTTGCCCTCAGAGCTAGAACCACTGCTTTGGCCACTGCCACTCAGGCCATCTTTGGCATCATCATGTTCTTCGCCGTTCCCTACATGGTCAATCCTGACGCCGGTGTAAGTTATCAATCCTCTTTCCGTCTTTATTAGTATAACCTCTAATCCGTGGTCATTGCAGAACCTTAAGGGTAAAGTCGGCTTCGTTTTTGGCGGCTTATCCGCGTTTGCCTCTGTCGGCTGCTTCTTCTATATCCCGGAGCTGAGAGGCCGTACCTACAGTGAGATTGATGCCATGTTTACTCATCGTGTGCCCCCTAGACAGATGGGAACATATAAGTTTGAAGACGACGCTTCTCCTTGATTTCTATTCCAAGGTGTAACATCTTAGTCGCTGCAGAGTGAATTACGGGGGATGAGGTGCCGAGCTTCGAGAGGCATTACGGTGTCATTCGATCTCACCTCGCCTATCTAGCTTTTATTTCTAGTAGCTTGCAGGTTTTAGTAACAGATAACTATTTCAGGAAACATAGACCTTCTATGTCTGTGATTTAGATTTATTTCGTTGTATTCTGAACGAATATTAGCTCAATGTGACAGTTCCGAGGCGTTGAAGCATCCGCCAGACCCGGACGACAATCTCGCAGATAAGGGTACACACGCTCCGGAAACCGAGGTGGGTCTATGCGAGACAATTGGCTTGTAAGACCAGACCGGTATACTATTCTTGCCGTGTGCGGACCTCACGAAAAGCAAAAGGAGGCTCCGATCACCGTGAAAAGGGAGGGCCATACGGAGCTCTATCATATTTTCTATCCAAATGTTTGTCCGATCATGGGCTTAAGAGAAGACACAAGGAGATTCATCGCCATTTATACGCCAGATTCCGGCAACATTGTGTGCCGCAACATCCGATTTTATATGGAAATGGAGACCAAGTTTTCTTCAGCAAACTCGACCAGCACGACCGGGTGAGGCCAATCTGCATCATCAGAGGCGATGGCAATACTCGACTATTGGCCGGCCGAGCCCACGGTCTTCAAGTGGGCGACCGATTCTCCCTTTCTCCTCCGGGCTCAATAAACAACCCTAATCCCGAGCGATGTAATTTTGCCGAGATTACTCGAGCTGGGCCTCTCACGTCAGACCTTCAGCTGTTGAATGTGACGCCCAATCTCCAGACGGGATGGATTGCGGAACCGCTTACTCTTTCACACCTCACCAACTTCTGCGTTCGATTAGCCCCTGATCCCCCGTACCACAACGAATTGTTGGCAGCATCGACCAAACGGTCGCTCGGCACTAACTCTTCCACCGACCAAACACCGGCAGTCCAGGTTATGCTAGGTCTGAACAACGAATACAATATTTGCATCTGTGACATGGCAGAACATCTGACACTATTCAGGATGGCTACGAACTTGGCCAATAAGAGGTCTACGACCGCATTCTGAGAGTCGTGTCAAGTTCACATTACCCAAGGAGGAAAAACCTGCCGACCGGTGAGCAGATAGAGGCACTTCATGAGGGTCTCGTGCAGCTGGACATCAAGAACACGGGGCGTAACTTTCTGTACGCCCATGTGTTTGACTTGGGCCCTTGTTGGCAAGTCAAGGACCTCGTTCGTGACACTTACCAAGCCACCCCTCCAGAAGGTTATTGCTCAATGCCGGTGAGTTGAGGTCTACAGGCATGTTTAGAAGAATGATGACAATAAGTGTCCCTCCTGTCATGCCGGAGCGCGGCTCGTACGTAGATATTGTCAAGTTTTTTATCACATCGCAGGCGACATCATTTGACTTACTTGAGTTACCCAATCTTGTTGAACTAGCCACGGCAGCTGGAGGAAAAATCACTGATTCTGATACACATTTTTTGGAAGACTGGATGACATTCGGCCTTACTATCCTTACGCCGGCGTAAATGCGTTCTACTTTCCACGAACCCTACCTAGTTTGTAGTGAACGTCATCACAAATTTCATCTGAGGTGCAATAATGTTATTGTCTGTATTCTGCAGCATTCAGCCACAGTTGTTTTACGAGATGTATACAACAGAATCATAATCGAACGCTCACAAACTTGATAACAGAGTACGTGAATGGATGGCTGTCAATGAAAGATCGCATAGGTTGACATGCAGCCGTCTCTCCGGAAAAGAGTGGCGATCGATATGGTGATTATCTTCGCCTCCGACTCCACAACTCCCAATCGAAGCCACGAAAACAAGTGATTAATCTTCAACTAGCGAAGATACACCAAAAAAAGAAGAAAAAAGGAAGACACACGGTGGATGTGCGCTAGAACTGATATCTCCGATGCGGGGAATCGAACCCCGATCGCCGCGGAACCTCTTGAAGATGAAAACGCGGAATGATAACCGTTACACTACATCGGATACCTTGGTTTCTCAAGCGCTGATTGAACGCCTTGTAGAGCTTCCCTGACAATTAGACGGTCAGATCAACTCGTCATTGACCACAAGTCACGGGGTAGCGTCAAGACACCATTCTTGTTGTCGTTCCTGATCAATCTTCGAGAGGCGATTGGCAACCGAGACAGTAATAACGACATGGAAGACCCGACTTCCTGCTGGCTATTGTTACCACACATGTCTGGCGGTTTGAGCAATCCCATTCCTGTGACATAAACGAACACACACATCTGACGCGGTGATCTATGGGGTTGGCCGTCACTCAGTCACCCTATACCTCAAGCAACCACCCAACAATGGTTTCCAGTCACATTCCCATGGGCAAAACATAACAGCTAGCGACTTAAAGATTGGTTTTACAAGGTAAAGGAGACTTCACGCTCTTCCAGAATGCTGCTAGTATCTTGGTAGTTTGGAAGGCTGCATTCCGAGTCTTGACGTCCCACATGCGAAGCCGTTTGAGGGGACGTTTTTAGAGAGTCAGTCGCCCTTAAAATTTCAAGGTCTATTTCCCCTTTTCTATGGCAAATGCTCAGCCAACAGTAGAGAGCTGCTAGGACTGGCATCACGTCACAGTGCAGCAGAGTAAGAGAAGAAACAGGGAGGTAGTAACACTCCTTAGGTCATTGTTTCTCTGACCTGACTCATATCAAGGCTCACGTTCAACTCCGTCGATGCCATTTCGATGCTAGATCGCATACAATGCTTACATAATATCACCTATCTTGCTTCTTTTCCTTACTTAACGCTCATCCCAACAAGACTTGAGCTACATCATTGTCGGATTCATTTGACCTAATTCCCCAAAACTTTGGAACACATTATTTCCATTGTTCTCATGTCCAACATGTCTCAGTCACCCAAGAGGGCTTAGAAGCAACTACTATCGTTGCGATGGATCTTGTATCGTACAAACATAGCAAATTATGGGAAAATGAGGAAGCCTTTGGCATCTGACTTGGGGAATTATTCACGCCAAGCCCCTCCATCATTCTCAAAGTAGACCATCGTCGTGATCTAGCACCATAGCCCGCCCGGGCATCAAGTAGTCCTGCCGCGCGCCACTCGAATGTTGAGGAGAGCTCCAGGCTTGGTCTTTCTGCTTAAGGAGGATCAGTCTTGGACCCTTTACTCATCTAGTGACCATTAACCGGAAACGGCTTTCTGAAGCTGGATTCTGGTGGCGTGATGGGAATCGGTGGCAAGATTCACCTAGAAGAACATCATTCTTATCAGTAACCAATGGGAACGTTAAGATAAATAACGGTTCTCGTACTTACGGTTCAGTCCTTCTAACTTGAAGGCATGGTTGAGCCGTTGAGTCGTAATGTGACCCAAATTGGGAAAAGTGAACGGCGCTACCTACAGATGACTCAATTCTATCGAGCTTTCCTATCTTTCGCTACGCAGAACTATTAAATCCCGAGAGATAGCGTGCACTGAAGTTAGAATTCGGTAAGGCGTGTTTCCCCTAGACACACGCGGTTCAATGTTGCATTTGTGGTCGTGTGATGCAGGCGCTCCTGGTGGAAAATCTGCTTACCCTGGAGTGGACCATGCCTGTTTTTGTGTCTGACGATTTGTGGAATCATTGTGAACGAGCAAGGCCCCGCTGTCGACACCTCTGGAAATAAGCCCACGTTACTGGCTGGAGGGGCCGGGAATAATGTTCTTCTGGTCAACGGACTTCTCCAGGCTCAATTGCCGTCTCCAAATCAGGCTACCTCGAAGCAGAATGGCACATGGGCTCACGATAAAGCCCCTGATCGCCCAAAGAGGAAATATTGTACGCGATAAGAAGTCGCGGACGCGCGCGCCAGTTGATAGTGACAGATTCACGTCGAGGCTCTCCACCCATATTAATGACAAGGCGTCTGGACCTCATCCCCGGAGTCTCCATGATGTCGTCAACGCGCAATTGAAACAGCGAATAGTTCACCAGGAAACCATGGCCAACAGCGACAAGGACTCTGGCTCTGGCTCTGGCGCCTTGAACTTGGACTCCAAGGCCAGCCCGGAGGTGGGCACGGAAAAGGTCAAGGATGGCCACGACATTGACGTGGAGGATGGTGAAGTGGAGGACTCGTGAGCCATGCCATCCCTTTACCGAGATGGTCTCCACTGACGCATCCATCTCTGTCTAGGCCCTATGACGAGGTCAGGGCCATTGTGCCCCCGGTAGACGACCCGGAACTACCGGTCAACACGTTTCGAGCGTGGTTTCTAGGTATCGTGTCGACCATCATCTTTTCGGGATTGCTGCAATTCTTTCAGCTTCACTCGCCTCCAAGTAAGAACCCCCTTCTAGCTAGTTGCAGAGCAGCCCATTGATATCTTCTAGTTTTTCTCGCCTCGTATCTCGTCATCATCGTCACGCTGCCCATTGGCAAGTTCATGGCCCGCGTCCTCCCATCCAAAGTCATCAATGTCTTCGGCTGGAAGTTTAGCCTCAACCCGGGGCCCTTTAACCACAAGGAGCACACCATCACGGCCATCATGACGACGCTCGTGTCGGCCTTTGACAACGGTTCCCTCGCGTCCGACGTATACGTGGCCTTTGACAAGTTTCTCGGCATCCCGATCTCGCCCGGCTTCCGCTTCATGTTTCTGCTCACCACGCAGGCGTTGAGCTTTGGCTTCGTCGGCATGTTCCACCGCTTCTTGGTGCGCCCTGCCGTTTGTATCTGGCCTGGGGCTCTGCCTGCGTGTTCCATGATCTATGCTTTCCACGACCCGTCGTTCCACAACCAGGTTGCCAATGGGTGGAAAGTGCACCGGATGAAGTTCTTCTGGCTGACAATGACTATCGCTGCGAGCTGGCAGGTTGTGCCGAGCTTCTTGTTCACATCTCTGACGACATTTGCTTTCATCACATGGATCAGGCCAAACAACGTGCCGTTGAACCAAGTCTTTGGCGCACAGACAGGCATGGACCTGCTGCCTCTCACGCTCGATTGGAACCAGATCTCAGGATATCTTGCGTCACCCTTGGTGGTACCTTCTTGGGCCATCCTCAATATCCTGGGCGGCAGCATCTTCTTCCTCTGGATTATTTCCCCGGCACTGCACTGGCAAAACGTGTGGTACGGCCGATACTTTCCCTTCTCATCCTCGCGTACCTTTGACAACACTGGTGCTGCGTACAACGTCAGCCGAGTTATGAACCCAGATTTCAGCATCAACGACGAGGCTTACGCCGAGTACTCTCCCGTCTTCCTCTCCACCACCTCGGTTCTGTCCTACGGTCTCGGATTCGCCTCGGTTACTTCGATTCTGATTCACACATATCTCTATCATGGCAAATTGCTCTGGAACAGTTTTCAAACTGCAATCCGGGGCAAGGATGACGAAGCAGAAGATATCCATGGAAGATTGATGCACGCCTACAAGGCTGTTCCTGAGTGGTGGTACGCCATTATATTCGCCATACTCCTCGGTATTAGCATGGCATTCATCTATGTCTACGATACCGGCCTACCTTGGTGGGGATTGATCATAAGCGTCCTCATCAATGTGGTTCTTCTAATCCCCATCGGCCTGATGAAGGCCACCTGTAACGTGACAGTCAACACTGGAGTCTTGGCGGCTCTTATTGGTGGTCTGATCTGGCCAGGAAAGATGGTCAACAACGTTGTGTTCAAGGTGTTTACCCTCGTCTGCACGTTTCAAGGCCTCGGCTACATTCAGTCCATGAAGACGGGCCACTACATGAAGATCCCACCCCGAATCACATTCACGGCCCAGTGTCTAAGCATCGTCATATCGTGGGTCGTGCAGACGGGAGTCAACCTTTGGGCCATGGGACATGTGGAGGGAATTTGCACCGACGAAGCGGTGAACAACGTATGTTTCAGAGATCTGAGAGATGAAATAGTGAACAAGCTGACATTTTGATTAGTTCTATTGTCCCCTTGCCAGCGGATACGCAGCCAATGCTGTATTCTGGGGCCTCATCGGACCGACCAAACTCTTTGTGTCTGGCTCCATGTATTCCAACATGCTGTGGTTCTTCCTCATTGGAGCTCTTCTCCCAGTTTTGGTGTATTTTGCAGCAAAGAAGTTCCCCCATAACAAAATCCTTGCCAAGGTAGGGCATCTCACCAAACAAATGTGTCATCGTTATCTAAGACAGTCTTTTTAGGTTCACACGCCGGTTATTTTTGCCTCAACGTCATCAATTCCACCAGCCACCGCCGCCAACTACATTTCCTGGGGCCTCGTCGGCCTCGCCTTCAACATGTTCATCAAGCGCCGTTACCGCGCCTGGTGGGCCAAGTACAACTACTTGCTCTCGGCCGCATTGGACACTGGGCTCGCAATTACGACCTTCCTGGTCTTCTTCTGTCTCACCTACCCGGGTGTGACTCTGAGCTGGTGGGGAAATAGCATTGCTGACAAGACGGCTGACGGAATGGGGCTTCCGCTTGATTCAGTGGCCCCGGGAGACACTTTTGGGCCAAATACTTGGCACTGATCTGTTGGTTGAGAGATGGAATCCATGGACGGGAAGTTGGAATGAATTGTAGTTGTCAGGGGCATTCTCAAGTCCTTACTAGAATGCTGAGAGAGGGCTTAATTTAGAGCGTACTGCGATGAGCTGGTCACTTCCTTCAAATGCCATCCAGAATTTGTTACGCTGCCTATACGTATGGGATCAATATCAAAATTCCATTATACACCTGAAGTTGAGTTTTAATAATCGAGTATTGTGATTTATCGCTATCGCCTTGGCGTCTTCTGACGTTTGATCCTCGCTTCGCCCCAACTGTTCCATACCTTGATCACTGATGAGTTATTCACAATCACGGCGAGTTACATGGCATAACATGAGATCCTGAACAACTCATGATATTACAGTCTGCTCTAGTGTCTTCGTTCTACTATCTATCACATCATTTTGGCTACCTAGAATTTGCCTCCAGTCATCCAGGTCTGAATCAAGTGGAGCGAAATCTCAGGTTGATCCAGCGGCACCATGTGTCCAGCCCGATCTACCGTCACAAACGAAAATCGCGATGGCTTAGTTGATGTGGGCGTGGTAAGGGCACGCACTTCCTTCATCGTACCAGCCAATACAATTTCTCCGTCCTTGGGAGCATACCAAGGCTGCATCGACTGGGATACGAACTCAGCCTGGCCAGCCCAAGGCAGTTTCTCCGTCCAACGTAGGTTACCGGCCGTGTTGCAAGCGAGATCCAGGTTTCCGTTGTATACCAACACATCAATGCCTGCGTCTAAAATATACTTGACCTCTATCGCTGTGTTGACAAACAGGTCGTTGCCCTTCCAGAACAGCTCGTGGATATCGGCATTGAGAATGGTAAAGTTCTTGAATTCTTTGGGAATGTTCAAGGCCGCACGCATCTCAGGGCTGTTCGCATAATCTTCAATAACGAGGACCTCAGTGTAGCACAACTGCTCAACTTTGCAAGTGCGAGTGATGTCAAAGGGATCTCTGCCACCCTCTCCCGTCTCGTTGTCGAAGAGGGCCCTGATTTCACCACTGCAGAACGAATCCGCAGCATGGCAGAGAATTGGGTCGGGGTATTCGTAGCATGCCTCGTGGAGGTAGACGCAACGAGGCAGCGCCTCTGAAATCAGCGTGCAGCGTGTGGTGTTGAACACGGGCTCTGGCACGCCGGGCTTGGTGGTGCAGAGAGTATCGTAGTAGCCGTAAGTTGTGTCCAATGGTGAGACGAAGCCGTCGCCAATCATGACGGATGTTAGAGGAATCTTGGCTTCGGAGTCAAGCCCTAGGCGAGCGTTATAGCGCACGATTTCCGCAGCGAGTGTGGGGATGTAATGGCCACCGTAGCTCTCACCTGAGATGTGGAAAGGGACAGAGCGCAGGTGAGGAAATGCGGAGTAGAAAATCTGCAGAAACACATTCATATCTGCCGCGGCCACGAATGAGTCGGACGGGTACTCGATGCCCTCATCAACATATGAGAAACCCGTGCCTGCTGGTTGGTCGATGAAGATCATCGATGAGTTCTTCGACCACGAAAACGGATTTCGGGTCGTTCCAGTCCCGTTCTCCGTTACCAAACATGGGCCAAGTTCGAGCATCATGCCTTGTTCACATCAGCGACTTGCGCGACCTGACAGAAGCCTTTGCTAGCTTACCGATGAGACCGCTGCAGCCGGGACCCCCAGTCATCCACAAGTTCAAGGGATCAGTCTCCGGTTCGTTCAAGCTTTCGAAATACCCTGAAATGTTAGTATAAGATGCAAACCACCTGTGAATAAGACGTCATACAAAAAAAGAAATGCTTCCCAGCTGTGTCGAGCCAGCCCGTGTACTGCTTTGAGCCAGCATCACACAAAGCGTCTTCTTGCTGGAGGATACGAATTGCATGGTTTGGATATTGGGGATCACTGTGTACGCTAAACTCCGCGTCTTCTTTAGCACCGAGAATCTGTTGGCGGTCGATGGTCGCCGCGGCTGTGATGCCAACTGCAAAACCGAGCCACGCTGCGTGCATCATGAGGCGGTTTAACTTGGTTATGCTGGAATATTGTGGTAAACCAATAAGAGAATATTGTTGATAGACTGAACGGATTACCAGATCAAAGCTAAAGTTCAAGACAAGCAACGCGCCAAGCGAGTTTATCTTGTTATCTACAATCCCATGCATGGCCTGCATGGTTAATAAGTCTCCACAACACCATCTTCCCAAAACGGCATTCGGGTACGCCAGACCAGGATACAAAGATCTTTGCCTTTACGAGTAACACTATACGTGCGTCTACAGGCAGTCTCTTTCTCTCTTGGGATGCTCTGAATCTGGAAGCCGGTGATCAATGGCATGGGGAAACGTTTGGCGACAAGCTATCATACATATTGATAGCCTCATGATAATAACTCACCTCTAATCTTATCTATGGCTCTTCCTTTAGTCCAGAAAAAAACACGCCTCTCGTTCCCTTGTCCCCTACATGCATCAAGCTCGTGATGTCTATGGACTCTACAATGTCTAGAGCTCTGCTGGCAGATTCGCGACTTTTGCGGGATGCAACTCAGCAAAGCCACACGGAATATCTCGGGCCCATTCTTACACTCGTTGCTATTATTGTCATTTCTTTAGGAGCCACATGGCGTCTTTGGCATCAACCTCGGAGGCGAACACCTTACATGTTTTCGACGACGCATGTTCTCCTTAATCTTGCGAACACGGCTGCCGTCCTCGTATGCATTATCACGAATACGTTTCAACTGGTTCAGAAACAGAAGTTAGAAACTGTCGTTTTGGAGTTGGCCTGGGTAAGTCTAAACATCGGATAGCTCAAGCAAGTCTCGGGTTAACAATTTATTAGATTTTATGTCTTCTGTGTCGTATTGGGTATCTTGCGTCCCCCCAACATCGCGGAGGGTTTCATCACCTGGCAAACTATTTCTCGCTATCTGTACTCGCCTTCGTTACAATACCAACAGATGTTTACCCTCTGGTCGTGGTGCGGGGGATCCAGAGTAATGCGGCACTGAACCGGATCCATACAATCTACTTGATTGGTGTCATGGGTGCATCCTTGATACTCCCTCTCATCACTCCGGCTCATAACCGCATGGAAGAGTATGAGGCACCACTTCACCCATCCGCTACATGCTCTCCCATTGTTCGGTGGTGGACATATGGCTGGATCAGCCCTTTTGTCGCCGCAGCCTATGCCAACCATGGTGATGCCACTCTTATCAGCATTCCAGTCTTGACGCCCAAGAGCAGTCCAAGTGTGTGGGCTTCACGATTAAGAGACACTCGAATGAAGACGGGCTCTACCGCACGTGCTGTCTGGACTCTGTTCAGGCCTCGACTGGCTGCCATGGCAACATTCATGGTTCTGTGCGGTTTTGCGGAGTTCATTGGCGCCGTCGGACTTCGAAGCCTTCTCCAATATTTGGAAGGATCGAACTCCAAGGGTGCCTTTCAACCATGGTTTGCAGCCATTCTCTTTGGCGTCTCTCCAGTCATAAGGGGTCTTTGCATGCAAACCTTCGAATCCTTCTCAACAGACGCAATATGCCACTTCAAGTCAATGGTCACGAGTACAATCTACGACAAGCTGCTCAGGCAGAAGCCAGGCGTACGTTCGGACTCCGGGAAAATCACCAACCACGTTGCAGCAGATCTCGACAAGATCTCAGTCCTTCGGTACAGCGTCATGGCAGGCTTTATGGTGCCCGTGGAAGTCGCGGTTGCGAGTGTTTTGCTATATCAGACGATGGGATGGTCCTATGTTCCGGGCCTAGTGATCATACTAGCGACCCGCATCCCCATCTCATGGTATGTCAGCCAATATCAGGGCCACGCCCAGTCGGTTGTCATGGCCGCCATCGATGCGAGAGTTCGTCGAGTGAGCGAGGTTGTGAAGGGACTGCAAACCGTTCAGATGCTGGGGCAAGCGATGGCATTCCGCGCCTGGATCGATGAAAAGCGAGAAACAGAGCTGTTGGCTATTTGGGCCAAGATGAAGATTGTCGTTGCATCCGACACTTTATCCGCAGGCTTTGTGTTAGTGCCACTGGTCGTCTCTCTGGGATTATACACCATGTTTGCCGGGCTACCACTCACACCAACTGTTGTTTTCACAGTCGTGTCTATTTTCAACACCATCAAGAACATGATGTCGCTTGCAGTAATTGGGGTCAGCACATACGCGCACGCCATGGTCTCCTTGAGGAGAGTGTTGGCGTTCTTAGACGATGAGCTCTCTCAGAGTGACGACGGGTTGACCAAGGCGATTGAGAATCGCTACACGGACGAGGAGGTGGAGGAGACACAGAGTGTCTTTGGCGCACTAAATGCAACCCTCCAAGTTTATGGAAATGACGGAACGACTCGGACTGTCCTGAAGAATGTCAGCTTCAATCTGGTCAGGGGTGGGTTGAACGTTATCACGGGAAAAACAGGGCAAGTCTCATCACCCACTTGACCGAATCTTATTAACAGATTTTTAGATCCGGCAAATCAACATTACTGAAAGGTCTGTTCAGCGAAGCACATGTTTCTCAAGGAGAGCTTGGCGTCCGTTCAAGCCTCTTCGAGAAAGTATCCTACGCTGGCCAGTCGCCCTGGCTGCAGCAAGGCACAATCAGGGAAAATATCTTGTTCGGCTCACCATACTCGGAGCGGAGATATCAGGAAACGATCAAGTCTACCGGCTTGGAGATTGACCTCAAGAACCTCTCTGAAGGAGACGATACCATCGTCGGCGAGCGCGGTCAATCTTTGTCAGGTGGACAGAGGGCTCGTGTAGCCATGGCTCGGGCCATATTCGCGGATACTCAGATGGTGTTGTTGGATGATGTCTTATCCGCACTGGATGCTACCACATCTCGTATTGTGGTGGATGAATGCATTCTCGGAGACGTCATGAAGGGGAGGACAATTGTTTTGGTCACCGAAGATGCCCGATGCTGCCAAGCGGCAGATTTACTACTCGGACTCCAAGATGAGACAGCCACAAGAATGGTGACACAGGATGAAAATGCTCCAAAGGCATCTAAAATCCCATCCGTGACAGTTTCAGAGACGGAAGCATCAGAAGGTACCCTCGACACTCTCCTCGAGGTTTCAGAGCTGTCCGAACCGAGTTCCTCTAGCACCGACAAAACACGCCCCAAAAACTCCGAAAAGCTGATCACCGGCCTAATTGGGAGGGTCTATATCCTCAAGTACATGCGACTCTTTGGTTCTCCAGCATTCCTCTGCTTATTCTGCTCCCTCGCCCTCAGCTCCCAAGGGGCCGATGTTCTGTTGTCGTTTTGGCTGACGATCTGGTCCGGCAAATATGAGCACGAGACCAGTCAACAAGAGCGTTCAAAATCTCTGTCGTATCTCATGGTCTACACGAGTATCGGAGCTCTTCAAATATCACTGGTCTGCATATCTTCACTGATCTTCTTCTATGGAGCTCTCAGAGCAAGCCGGACTGAACATTCTCGGATGATGGCGTCGGTTCTGGGAGCAACATTCACGTGGGTTACGACTACACCTGGCGGATGGATACTGAACCGGTTTTCCTCTGACATGTTCTCTCTGGATAATACCATTACGGAACTGCTCAAGCAAGTGCTGGAAAACTTTCTTGCCATCGGTTTCCGGCTTGCAGCAGTCTCATCAGCCCTCCCTTCATTTATTCTACCCGCAGTCGCCTTACTTGGCCTGGGCATGTACATCGGACAGGTCTACCTTCACGGCTCAACGGCAGCCAAGAGACTGTATGCTGCAGGTCTGTCCCCGATCATCATTGGCCTGACGGATGTTATTTCGGGCATTGAAGTCATCCGCGCTCACCGAGTTGAGACGGCCTTTCAGGATCAGTTTCTGCAATCTCTTGAGCACTACCTCCGAGGTTGGGAGGCCGTAAGCGCGACTCAAAGATGGCTGGCGGTCAGGATGGATTTTATGGCTGGATTGATCTCGCTTTTGACGGCTACGCTGGCCCTTTCGTCTAAGAACACGAGTCCAGCTATCATTGGATTCAGCATGACGAGCTCGACCACTCTTTGCACGGCGCTACTATGTATGTTTACCTCAATCACGATGATCTCAGGATGATGCTAACATGGAGGAGATATCGTGTATTTGTCGAGTGTGCTGCAGGTTGAGATGAACTGCTTCCAGCGTATCGAAGAGTATATCCACACAATACCGCAAGAGCAGAGCGTGGCCGAACAAGAAGTCATGTCTCATAACCTCATCGGATGGCCTCAAAATGGAAACGTGGAGATACAAAACGTCACCGCTGGTTATACCATAGACGGCGATGCAGTCCTGTCCAACATCAACCTCGAGGCCAAGCCTGGGCAGCGCATCGCCATCGTGGGACGGTCGGGAAGCGGAAAGAGTTCGCTCGCAGCGACTCTTCTCCGATTGACGCAAAAGTTTCAGGGCCGCATTTTTATTGACGGCGTCGACATTGACACGGTAGAAGTTCACGAGTTGCGTCAGCGCATATGTTTCATCCCTCAAAACCCGACGCTGTTTACTGGCTCATTGAGGTTCAACCTCGATTTCAGCGGCACGATCCCGGAGCAAGTGCTCCAAAAGGTACTCAAGGATGTTCTGGGCGACCTTGCTGCGACTAAGCACTGGCATCTGGACAAACAGATTGAAGCAGACGGGGCCAATCTGTCACAGGGAGAGCGACAGCTCATTGCCATGGCGCGGGCGCTCGTGACTGACGCGCGTGTCGTTTTAATTGACGAAGCGACAGCCAACCTCGATGCCGAGAGCGAAAAGCGCATTCAAAGGCTGCTTAAAGAGCGGTTTTCGCACAAGACTCTCATCGCTATCGCCCATCGCTTGGAATCTGTCGCACAATTTGACTGGGTGTATGTCATGGATCAGGGGAACATTGTTGAGCAAGGTGATCCTTGGCATCTCAAGGCGCAAGAAGGCGGCGAGTTTTGGAAGCTCTGGCAGGCCACTCGCGATTAGAGGAAGGGTCTGGGTTGTGAAAATTGAAGAATTAGTCTACGTAAAAATGCGTCCGTTTTAGTACAGTTGATAATCCGTGGTCATACACGGCAAAGTAATCTGAATAGTAAATGCCGTCCAGACATTCGGGACCATTCATGAACCGATTGCCGTGATTGCCGTGATTCTCTCGCTCCAGCCTGACAAGGTCATGACACTCTTCTCTCGCAACGATTGGAGGAAATGCGAAGTAAATTGGAGTCGCATCCCTAGGCCCGAAACGCGTCAAGTGGAGGAATCTAACCCTGGTATATAACCTGCAACATGGGTCCTCCGGAAGACTTTCCGCGAGATAAGACCCAGGGTCGCCCCATGAAGCGCAGATAACACAACCGTGTCCAGCATTTGCCGGCCCAAGGAGCCTGCTCGTAAATCTCCCCCCTCTTCAGCATTCTTCAACCTAGCCCAGCGACCCCAGAGACTCGTCCGCTTCTCCTTACTCAATACTCTCTCCATACCGGAAGCTGTGCCCTGAGCAACTCGTCTCAATGCCCGATGCATCACCCGCGTCCGGGCCGTCTCCAAATGGGTCCAAGGCCGGGCAGACCGGGCCGCCTCGGAAGCGAAATGTCACGTCCCGAGACCGGAATGGATGCATCACGTGTCGGAAGCGTCATCTCCGGTGCGACAAAACTCACCCAGAGTGCAATAATGTTCGTACCCCGATCGGTCTAGCATGTGGCAAGATATGTCGAGGTTCATTTGCTGACGTGCGGTTCAACTGGACAGTGTTTGAAGATGAACCGAGTGTGTGAAGGCTACATTGTCAACAGGATCGCGTTCTGCGACGAAACTCTGTTGACGACTGAGAAAGCCAAGGGAAAGATCCCCAAGAGGGCTCGAGGACGAGTCGCAAAGAGAGTCGTTGTAGATGCTACCGTGAACACGACTGCTAAAGAAATCGCCGCTGAGCGGTCTCTTCGCAACCTTGAAGAGCCTCAGCCCGATACCACAGACTTGGTTCCAGGAGCCATGATCCCGGTATCCGAGGCGGGCGATTGGATGTTGCCGGAGTGGGCGCTCTCCCTCTGGCCTCAAGACGATCAAGCACAACCCATCGAGGATGCCTCACCCGTGTCTCTAATAGATATGAATCCCGTCACATCAAACGCCTTAATAGATATGACGGCTTTGGATATCTACTCTCCGAGCCTGGCACCAAGCCCGTCAGCGCTCCAACCAATGGCCGTCAGAAGCGAGAAGCAGCCTCAGTTTTTCTGCACTCCACAGGATACAGATTACATACAGCGGCTTCGGAACGGCGGAATCGATGGTCTCACAACTATCTTGCCCATCCAAGATTTGATCGTCGACCAGGGCGTCATGGCACCGCA
The DNA here is from genome assembly GCA_020744375.1 of Dactylonectria estremocensis. Taxonomy (NCBI): domain Eukaryota; kingdom Fungi; phylum Ascomycota; class Sordariomycetes; order Hypocreales; family Nectriaceae; genus Dactylonectria; species Dactylonectria estremocensis. Next base: position 1,254,413 of record JAGMUU010000014.1, on the reverse strand, counting down.
CTGTTGGAGTGCAGCAATCGCAGTCTCTGCCCTCACCTTCTCCAAACAAGGGTTCGTCTCGACTCAGAATTCGAGATACCATGCGATCCAACACTACAGAAATGCCGTACATTCTGTCAAGAGGACGTTTCCTCAAGAATCTCCAGGAGCCTTTCAAAACGTCAGCCCTGGCGATCTATTGGGCTGGTTTCTGACCCGTCTACTATTAGCCAACTTCGACCTGTGCCGCGGAAATCTCAGTTCTTGGAGGCATCACCTTCGAATTGCAGGAAGGATCTTCAGCTCGTGGCATCAGAGAATACTGGTCGACTCGCGGGGCCGCCAGCTAGCTCACGCTTTTGCCCGAATGGCGCTGCTCGTGGAACTTCAGAATGGTGATCTAGCGCTGACTCGTGTCCAAGACATGAACCCCGGTGTGGCAAGTCAACTCAACACCATGATGGAGCAGTCAGAGTCTTCCCGTGACCGATTACTCGCACTGATCCGGAACGTGAGCAAGCTCGAGATAAAATTCCGCTACCAACCCGAGAAGCACGAGAAATGGACTCAGAAGCTGGAACTCATCGACGCGAAACTGGCGGAATGGCAACAAAACTTGCCTAGCTCGGAGCTTCCAGTCGACACTGGCGTAGCAGACGCAGTCAAGTTCCCCGTCAGCTTGGGATCATCTATGCCCTCGCTCGAGGTTACGCCATTAACATTTCCAAACTCATCAAATCCTTATACATGCGCGGTAAACTACGCCCACTTCCTCTGCGCTCGCATGCGTGTTCGCACTCGCTATCTGCCCAACGGCGGCAAGATCAACCCTCCGGAGACCGAGTCCACAGTATTGTACACCTGTCGGATAGCAGCTGGACTCTCGCCGCTCGGATGTGCGCGAGCAAATGCCTTTGGCCACGGCATGATGCCGGCACTGGTGGGCGCATATCGCTGGAGCAACAACCCGCAGGCTCGTCACTGGATCATTTCTTGGCTCAAGGGATACGAGGAAGAAGGAGGTCGTGAAGGTCTCTGGAACGTGCAGCAGACTCGGAGACTGCTGTCATTTCTGGATGACGAAGCTCGTCGCCGGAAGTCGATGTCGGGATGCTGGGACATTATTGCAGCTAGGATTGAGGATGAGGATGACTCGAGTGACAAAGACTCGATGAGTTCTGATGGATCTGCCACGGATGCATCGTTTCCGACCCAAGGGGATTTGGACTGGTCTTTTTCGCCCTGTATGGCGTTGAATCCTTTTAGGGTCGTGGTGCACTCTAGATCACCAGATGGTTGGGCAACTGACCACTACGTAGTCACATGAATGAGTCACGTCACTACATAAGGACAGTCGGGAATTTAGGGAAAGGATCATAATGAATTGTAAAAGGGTTCGGCGAGGGGTTTCCTGAAAAATCGGGCTGTTGGCATTGGTTCGCCAACGAGCAATGAGTCTAACGAATTCGAGACTTTAAATAAGAGGGATGTCTATTTACAAGAATAATACGATATGAAATTGACGATATGTCGATGACTGAAAGAAAAGTATATCCGATCTCTAGGTGGATCTTGACGCTCATATAATATTAACACAGCCGTCTACTGGTCCAAGGCTTGACTCTGACACTGTAACACCCATTCATTAGCAGGAGAAAGACACGAAGCAGGTGTGAACACTTACCATTTCCCAATAAACACCCTTCAATTCCACAAGATCCTCATGATTGCCCTGTTCCACGACTCTACCCCCGTCCAAGACAAAGATGACGTCGGCCTTCTGGATAGTCGACAGCCGATGCGCCACCGCAATCATTGTTCGGCCCTCGCGAGCTTTTTCGAATGCGGCTTGGACAATCTTCTCAGACTCGGAGTCGAGCGCCGACGTTGCTTCGTCGAGCAGCAGGATCTTGGGGTCGCGGATCAAAGCACGCGCAATGGCGACCCGCTGCCTCTGACCGCCCGACATGGAGACGCCCTGCTGGCCGACGTCGGTGTTGTAGCCTTCGGGCAGGGAGACGATGAAGTCGTGGATGAAGGCATCGCGGCATACTTCGTGGATTCGCTCGTCTGGGACGGAGCTGGGATCGGAAATTCCGAAGAGGATGTTGTCGCGTATGCTTCCTTGAAACAGAGTCGGTTCTTGAGCCACGAGCGACAGGTTCCGCCGGTAGTCGTAGACATTGAGATCGTTGATGTTGACATCGTTGCAGAGAATGTCTCCTCGGCCTGGGTCAACGTCGTAGAACCGCTCCAAAAGAGAAATAATGGTTGTTTTTCCCGATCCAGAGGGTCCCACGAATGCTGCGTACTGGCCCTTTTTGATAGCGAGGCTTAGACCATCAAAGACGGAAACATCCCGCGTGGGATACTTGAAATGGACGTCTCGCAGCTCAATGTGCACGCCGCCGTCCGACGCAGGGATGTTGCCGCCACCTTTCATTCCAGCTGCTCCAAAATCCGACGACTCTTCGATCTTGAAGATTCGGTCTGCAGCAGTTGCGGCTTGCGCAAAGTTGGGCGACACGCTGAGCACCTGAGCTGCCGACTCCGCGCCTTGGATCATGGCCATGAAGCAGACAAAAAACTGCTCCAAGCTGATCTCGCCACTCGTCATGAGCTTCCCGCCGTACCAAAGCACCAGCGCTTGACAGGCGAGACCGATGCTGTCCGCAAAGCCGAAAAGACCAGCCGTCCATTGGGCCTTGAGACGGGCTGCGTGGACATGATCGCTCAGAAGGGTTTGATATCGGCCGTTAATCGTGTCTTCCATGTTCAGGGAAGAGACTGTGCGCATGGCCCCGACAGCTTCGGTTGCAAACTGGGAGCTTTCCATGAAGACGGCCGAGTTCATCTTTTCGAAATAGATTTCGTACCTGTACTTCCAGAAGCCCGCCGTCAGCATGACGGGCATGGTGGCGAACATGGCGACCAGCCCGAGCTTCCAAGAGAAGATGAGTGAGATGATGATGCAGCCAGCGGCGTTGAACACGCCGTTGAGCAGAGAACCGGTGTTCAAGCCAAAGAGTTCTTCCAACAGCTTTGCATCGCCTGAGACCAGAGAAGTCAATGTGCCATGAGAGTTCTTGTCTTCGTCGAAATAGCTCGGCTTCTGATGCAGCATGTCGGTGAAGTACTGCGTCTTGAAGAACCGACTGACAGAATACTGGGCGTGCAAGCAGGTCCAGGCCATGGAGAACCAGCCGAGGCCGACTCCTCCGGCTAGAGCCAGCCACATCAAGCCCCAAAAGCTACCTTCTTTCTTGACATCCTCGCCTTCAAGAAGAAAGACTTGAATGGCTTTGGCAAACAGCCATGCCTGTAAGGGTGTGCCTGCTCCGATAGCCAAACAGGAAAGCAAAATACCGATGAAGAGGGGCCGCTGAGCCTGGAGCCTGTATAGAAGCTTGCCAACGATTCGAAACAGGCTTGGAGGTTGCTGTTCTTTTTGTGTTTGAAGAGGACTGGTCTCGGCTACCTGTGTGGTTGGCATATCATCATCGCTCAAGTTTAGCTTGCCCTCTGCTTCTGAATTCGATGCCGGTTGAGCATGCGCATCTTCATTGGCAGTGGGCAGATGAAGGGATTGGGCCTGAACCAAGGAGTTGTAGACACCGGACGAGTCAGCCATCAGGCTTTGATGCGTGCCCTCCTCGACTGCACGACCATTCTTCAGAACAATGATGTGGTCGGCCTTTTGTATGGTCGAGAGACGATGCGCGATGGTGATGGTAGTGCGGTGCTGAGTTACTTTGTCAAGGGCCGCCTGGACTAGCCTTTCACTTTTGGCATCGATTGCGCTGGTTGCTTCGTCGAGGATAATAATTTGAGGCTTCTTGATGATGCTTCTAGCGATGGCAAGACGTTGTTTCTGGCCACCAGATAGCTTTGCTCCTCCGTCGCCAACTCGCGTTTCGTATCCCTGCAAATGTCAGCTTGCAACTCGATTTTGTGGTAGAAACGGGTCCCAGAATAGAAATATGTTGGTGGAACTCACATCGGGTAGGCGGTTGATGAACTCCTCGGCATAAGCCTCTCCACAGGCTTCTCGGACCAGTTCTCGCTTCTGCGCTTCGGGAATATCTTCCAACGTAGTTCCAATGAGACCATTTACGACATTGCCATAGATGGTGTCGTTGAAAAGGAAGGGCTCCTGCTGAACAAGGCCAATCTGCGACCTCCACCATTTGAGGTCCAGTTCCTCCAGATTGTGACTGCCGACAGTGATGGATCCAGAAAGTTTGGCTTCGGCTGGAACATCCTGCACGGCTTCAGTCTGTTTTTCTTGATCAGTATTCGACTTTTCGGCCGATGTGGCCTCGACCACCCGGGGCAGTAGCTGTTGACCCTTGAGAGAATACCACCCCTCTACCAAACCAACAATTGTGCTCTTGCCTGAGCCAGACGGACCAACGAGCGCTGTGTTGCAACCTGATCGGATTCGGAAACTGAGGTCATCTAAAACTCCGACACCAGGCCGACTGGGATACTCGAAAGTGACATTTTGGAAAACGAGATCTTGAGAGGTAATGTCCGGCTTCGAGGAACCGCGCTCGGGTGGAGGCGCGTCGATGACGGTGAAGAATTCACACGCGGCAATCATGGCTTTGCTGACTGCTATAAGCGGCGTCGATACACGCTCAAGGGAGGTGAGGATCATCATGATGGACATCAACACAATGATGACGACGCCAGCATTGCTGACAGCACCTTCGACGAACCTCTTCGTCCCGTACCAAAACGTCAAGCCATATGCTCCGAAAATGCCAAACATCTACCGTCTGTATTAGTTTACGAATGATATGACAGAAGACCATGTTTGATACTCACTATAAGGCCGAACTGAAATCCCATAACTGGGGCGATCTTCTGACCTCGCCTCATAGCCTCGCGCACCCACTTCTCGTAGTGGGATATGGTACGGGCTTGAGCACCGCAAGCCATGACGAGTCGGACGCCTTTGAGAGCCTCGCTGGCAATGGCGTTGGCCTGCGCATCTGCCTGAGCCATCGCAGTTTGGCCTTTGATATTCAGCGGCAACAAGACGCATAGAACGATCATCATGTACAAGAGCAGGGACAAGGTCACCAAGGTGAGGTCCCAGCTCCAGATGAATGCGATGATGAGGGCAGCCCAGATGGTGGCATTGAACTGCAAGAACGTCCCCAGGTGTTCTGAGATTCCGAGTTGCAACGTGTTTGACGTTGTGGTGATGGCGGTGGCAGGGGCTCCAACCGGCATGGAGTCGATGACGGATATCGACTGCGCAAACAGCGACCGCAGATAGTCATGACGGATAGCCGATGACAGGCGAATGCCAATCATGCGAAAGCAGAACTTGTTGATGGCGTTTAGAGCCCATTTAGCGAGAAAGAGGGCCACGATGTAGAGTGATTGACGATTGAGCGTCCCGGTAAAGTCGAGGTTTGATGTGTCCGACGCATCTCCAAAGTACGAAGTAAATTGGTTGACCAGCTGGCCGAAAATGACGTTCATCAGAGGCATAGTGATTCCAGCGCCGATCGATGACAGCGAGGCAATGACGTAGACAATGAAATCCCATTTTGTCGCGTAGCTGAAGATTCTGAAGTAATCGGAGTACGAAGGCGTTCGCTCGGCTTGTTTGGGGGCTGGTGTCGTCGAATCCACGGCGGTCGGGCCTGGGTCGGGAGTCATTTTGGAAGTCGAGGTGCTGTTGAGTCTGTCACAGTGGTTAGCATTAGCAGTTTGATGTACGTGGGGTACACTTGCGTAGGTGATTTAGTTTGGTGCATTCGTTTCTGTCGCAAAACCGTCGCTTTGGTTGGAAGTCGGAACACGGCGTCGAGAACCTGTCGGGCAGCCCTGTCTGTTCGGTTCAGGGCAACAAGGAGCGTGAGAAAGGGAGAGTGGAAATTCCAAGAAACAGAGATGAAGGAAACGTAGGGAAAATGGATCTGATGTTGATTGAAGAACAGGTAGCCAGGAATTACTTATACCGGCTCTTCAACAAACCGGCTACCCAACGAGGCAGAATACGACGGATCCGCCTAGCATCGTGTGTTTCCCTTTTGGGAAGTTTACGAGCGCTGCATCAGCTCTTGGTCTACGACATTGCGATTGGTCGCTTGTCTTGGTGAAGTGGGTACAGAATTCGGGTCATCAATGTCATCATCATGTCTCATTCTCAGGATGACTCAGCAAGCCCAGATTGATAAAGCTTGGACCCTGTATGAGTGCGTCAGGTGCGTCTTCAATGAGTGTCGACGCGAATTTGTCGCATCATCAAGACTCTGAACAAACAACGGCGACGATGCTATGAAGCTCGCCATCCCTATGCCCTCAGTGGTTATAGTAGTACAGCAAACTACTCTCCACCTGTCGTAAAGAGACAAGCACGCATCCATCGGACATTCGTTTCTTGTGCTCAATGTGTTCAATGCATGGAGTCACATCATGAGCTACACTGCTCAAACTCGAGTCAACTTGGTAGACCATCGTTGCTCATCATATTCTATCTGTTCAAATGACGAGGAAGCGATATTGGCCACCTCGTGCAAGCAATCTCTTCATATTCAATCTGAAACCGATTCTTCCCATGCTTGCTCTTGACACTTCAGCAAATTGAGTGTTGTGAACCCCCCCTGCGCCCCTGACTCCGCAGCTCATTTCGCACCCGAGAACCAGGGGCTTCCCACTGGAAAGAGAACAAAAGGACAATACAAGCTTTTAGAAGTCAAACAACTTATCAAATAAAAGAAGGCAAAGTCGGCACACTAGGTCAGCTCACTCATATATTTTTCGGGATACACGGCTCCATAGACTGACAATGAGGGCAATGAGCTCAAGGTTGTGTGATTCAGGAGTTTGGAGACTTGTATAAATGTTTGTTAACCCCGAGATGAACTTGTCGTACTGCGCTTCTTCCTGTGTATACAACGGATTGCATTCATTCATTATCTTCCAGTCATTACCCTTTCTCTTTTGGGCCGGTTCCCTTAGCTTTCATCGAGACACTATAAAAAATATCACCGCGAAGATGAAGGCCCAAAGCATCCTTTCACTTGTCATGGTTCTGGCCACCGCGGCGTCGGCGAAAAAGCCCTGCCGCGTCAGGCCGCAAAGATCGTCTCAGTCCCTACAGACTGTCGAAGAATCAACTTCTGTACTTGCAACTGTTGTCTCGGCCACCGCTTCTAATTCGGCAACGTTGTTGGTGTCTCAGACATCCACGAAGGCTGTGTTGGAATCCACTCACCTCCCTACGACAACTGTTTCGGCATCAAAGATCTCAGCATCCAGCGTGTCTCCTAAATCGGCTTCCTCGGAAACTGAGACCAAGACCGAGTCTACGACAGAGGCCACGTCTTCGGCTGAAGATTCGGAAGTCTTCACTGGGTTGGGGACGAGATACGGGGATTCTTGCACCGAAGAAGACTGCTGGCAGGACGGTGCATGCAGCTTTGTTGACTACGATCTTCCTTCCACCGTGGACGGGTCTACTTGCGTGTCGGAGGATATTTGGAACAATGGCGCCAATTGTGGTGGCTGCATCCAAGTCAGCTACAAGGGCAAGACTATCACTGTCATGGCAAGTACCAGAATGATAAGAGTGGCAAGTTGTTTTCTTCGTTAGACTAACAATGCAACAGGTGACGAATCTGACAGGCGGCAACGCAACGCACCTCGACATGACGCCCAGCACCTGGTCCAAGCTAACGAATGGATATTCCGGCGGCGGTGTCGATGGCATCGAATGGCAGTGGGTTACCTGCCCAATCGCCGAGACCACGCCCCTCGAGATTCACATGCACGGCGGAACGTCCAAGTACTGGTTCGCGGCGACGGTGCAGAATGCGCGTCTCCGAACAGCCAGCCTCGAGGTGAGCAGCGACCAGGGATCGACGTGGCAGGCGACGACGCTGGAAAACTACAACATGTTTACTCTTGATGGCACTCTTCCGGAGGATACTGCTTGGGTTCGCGTTACGAGCGTCAAGGGTGATCAAGTTGTCGTGGAAGATGTTGCGCTTAAGTCGGGCAAGATTACAACTGCGACCGAGAACTACGCTTAAATCGGGGTTGTGTTCGTCGATTTCTTTCTTTCACCTACCGTCTTCCTACTTAGGTAGCTGCCATTTTGGTGTATCTGTATTATTAGTATCCTTTCGAATGCCCTGGCAATGAACTGCATCATTGATGGAGGCCTATTCAGCCCCCTGTCATTTGGCACATGTGAATGCCAACGCGTCAATGCGAGCGCTGTTTCTCCACCCAGAAGTCTTAGGGTCGTTACTCCGTAGTGGGTATGGCAATTAGCATGCACTGGCGCTGTCATGGTGGCTTTTAGTTTTAGTGCCTTCGAATCAAAGACAGTGGCTTCTTCAACGTCATCCGCCGAAGCTTCCAGACGGGGTCACGGCAGGTTCGGATTCTCGGGCCAAGTTATAAGCCCGTCGCAAGATCTGATTTTAAGGGGCGCGAGGCATCCAAATCTTTGGGCGGCTCATTCGCTCATCCTAGGTAGTTATTTCGGATTCAACCTGAGCTACTGCACAGCTCGTAAACTTCCCAAAGCGGAAAGGTCTTTACAAGCTCGGATGGGGGGGTAAGACGCACAGTCTCCACGTCATTTATGCACCGTGGATCATGAAGACTGTCGCTATCATCGGAGGTAGCATGTTCGCTATCCTCATTAATTGGCAATGAGAGTTTAGTTTAAACGAAAACTGATAGATGCATTGACTATCGTCGAAATTGGATTTAGATAGCCCTTCTTTGTCATCTGAACTCACTGCTCAGCTCTCACCTTGCTCTTGGCTAATCTGTTCCATCATCAACAACCCACCCGGTGCGGACAATGGTCGCCGTTTCCAAGTCGCCTCATCAGATCTCTCACTGACATCAGTTGTCTCTTCCACCAATCCCCACTCTCCCGTTGCAGTATGTTTCTCTACATATCGGAAGACTATGCGATCCCCTCCATCTTCAAACACGAACTCCCGACGTAATAGCCGCTGCCACTGTTCCTTCACTGAGTCATCCGTCGCGTTAAGCCGCTCAACGGCGAGATTCCTTGCGGCCAAAAGGTAAAGAGAGTGCGAGTCGAGCAACCCATCCTGGCCGGGATAATCCTTCAACATCAACACTGCCTCGTGGCGAGCCAACGAATCGCGGCAGAAGAAGGCCAGCATGAGCAAGTACGACGACACACCGCACTGCAGTGAAAGCTGCTGGGCTGGCCCTGTGATCTGTCGCTTGGCTGTCCGCAAGGCCAGCTTGGCGACAGACAGATACTCGTGAAATAGATGGGTCCGCGAACATAACAGCTCAATGTCCATGTACTGCAGGGGGTCGCCAAAGGTGTAAATGCCCAGGTACTGTAGACGTAAATGAATTGCCCGGAGAGCCGTTGGCGATTCGGGCTCAAACATGATAATCTTGTTGAAGAGAGGCAGATATGCCAAGTCTAGCGCTCGCATGGCTTTTCTCGAGTTCTCACAGAATTCTTTCACTTCCGTGTTCTTGAGCAAGTCGAGCTGAAAGTCGCATAGCACGGCTTCTTTGTCGTAGCCAGTAGCAAGCCAATTGCGCATGGTTCCTGCCGTGAGCTGCATCATCTTGATGTGCTGACGCTGACACGCAATCCAATACCCTTCAAACTCGTCTAGGTCGTTAAAGTTGGCCGGAACGTGCTCTATTGTCGCAGAGGAGGGCGATAGTTCGCTCAGGAGCATCATGAACGATTCAGTCGTCTGCTTCTTCTGTCTCAATCCCTTGGCAAGGTTTGGAAGGGACGGACCGCCGCCAACATTTTTTCGCACAACCGTTCGAGTTTGGAGGAGTAGTTGAATAAAGACGTTCGATACTGCTCCAAGCAAAGGCCTTGGATCTGGCGCAAAGGCGGCTACATGGCGATCCGTAGCGTCATCGTCAGTCAAAAGGGCAAACAGCAGAGCTAAGCCATGATTCACATGATCTAGAGCAGCTTTTCTGTTGCCCCGTAATATTTCAAAGTACAGCAGAAGCAGCGATAGAAACACGGCGTCTTGGGGAGAGGCCTGCTGATGCTGCAGTTTGAGAGAATGACCGTAGCAAGCGACAGCGTGAAAGTATGAACGCTCTCGGTCGTCATCCAACAGATCCGGCACTGGTATCGCGCGAAGCGTTTTCTGGCTGAACTGACGGTGCCATACGCTCAACGCGCCGATGGCCATTGCGGCATGTCGAAGCGTGGTATTGGTATGAGCGAGTTGAGGTAACGTCACGGCCCAGAAACCACAGCTAGAAGCTGCTGTGATCCAAGGTCCCTGAACCAAGCTCACGAACTCTTGAAAGTAAAGTGCGCCTTGAGGGCCCCGAAAGGAAGAAGAGTCGACATCAAGCCGCAGCTGTGCTCTCGGCGATACAGCAAGAACAGTCTGTTTAGAATCCCAGCAGATTTGGCTAGGCGCGTCCTTCTTCCTCAGCTCGACAGCATAGCCCTCGCAATGACCTCGACTCTTCAGACATTTGACGCAATGTGGGCGAGCTTCGTCGCATTTTACGCGCCGCTTTTTGCAAGTGATGCATCCTGTCCGTACTTTGAGAGTGCTTGTGCGAGAGTGTTTTGGCTTCTGTACTGTCCTGGTACAATCGGGACCAAGAGGACGTTAGCCTTGACATGTCTTGCAACCATTATCTTCTCGGTACACTTACTTTTGAGGCTGTGTGGTTATTTCTTTTCTTGAATCTGCCATGGCATATTTTTCTGGATATTTTACATTGTCTGATGTTAACAGAAATAATTAATCAACTAGGCTGCCATCATCTCGGGGTAATCCCAGCTGCCCCTCCGGATCCGGCTGAACTTTTCTGCGGACACTATGCGCTACAATTTGCCAACGATGAACATCTAGGGTAGGCTGACTCGACCAAGCTTCCTTTCATTGGGGCGAAGACAACGCTCGCAGAAAACGGGTTAATGTCAATGAAACACTTTGAAGCATCCATGAAGGTGACTAAAGCAGCTCAGCAAGAGATGAAAAACTTCTTGAGGGAACCAGCAAACTCATAGCACCTAAGCTTGAGCCTAGAAGCTCAAGTGAATGCTATTTCATCCTGCATCAGAAGGACCGGAAGATCACAACATGGGTATCTAAACATAATACTCAAAAGACATAGTAGTAAAGCACACAGAGCTGCCCCAATAAAACCCCCATCGGAACAAACCACCCAGGTCCTCTTAGATATGAGGGAAATACACAGACCAATTAACATTGACAAAAACAGTCGCATCCACCTCACGCAACTCGGCAAACGCTTCACCAATCTGATAAAACCGCGCTACACCATAGAGAACCGCTATGGGCATGATGGTCCAAAACTCCCAGGGCAGGGGCAACTCGGTGGGTTGCCTCTCGGACCGTTACTGGTCCAGCTTCTCCTGTTGGGCAGCCTCAAACTCGGCCAGCCTCTCACGGTGGAAGAAGCGCAGGTATAGCCACTTCCATCGGCCAAGGCGCACCCAGGATGCCATCGTCTCGAGGGCCCAAAATGTAGCCGTGACACAGAATAGCACTAAGCTCGTCACTCTCCATAACGTTTGTTCAATGCGAGTGGGGAACGAAAAGTTCCAACCAGCAATGTGAAGCCCCGTGAACAGGAGCGTGGCGAAGCAGACGCAGTATTCCTGTATTCCATAAGGGTTCATTGGAAATCTGTCGTTGGGAATATGTTGGATGGGGCGGGAGGAGGGTATGACAGGCATCTTCATGAATGGCTGCACGTTTATGGACCAGCCAGGGCCGTTTTCGTCAACAAAGTCTAGAGGTGTGTTCTTCCATATTTTATTGTCGGTGATGCTAGAGATGGTCTTTTCAGTGGTGATGGCGATCGGCGATCGGCGATCGCACGTGGGCTGGCTTATGAAGCCAAGCAAACGCCGTCATCAACGAGCAAACGACAATTGCCAAAGTGTTGAGCTCCAACGCGGTGACGGCGAGGTTTTGGGCGGCGCGTCCAATGCATCCAACGACGAGGTGCCCGATCTGGATCGCAGTGATAACTTTTGTGACGCGATCTTGTTTTGACTTGTCCCAGATCTCCCTGACATCGACACATGGATAGTCGACGTGTTTGTTCACGACCAACCAGTGTAGTTGTTTGGCGTTCAACGGGAACGGATTGCCGTCCTTGAGATGCAACACGAAGCCTCCCATGTCGGCAAAGAAGGCCAGGCGCATCGTCCACTGCGTATAGCCAGACTTGTGGAAGCTACTGACAGAGCCCTGCTCCACTGGCCAGCTGCAAAGGTGAGAACAATCTCAGGCCCAAGCGCAGCTATAAACATCCATTTCATTCGACGACGGACTGTAGTCACCCAATTGCCCGTCGGCGCGGGAATATTGAGACAGAGCAAAGGGTGGGTGCAGAGAAAGATGGTGACGAGGCAGGTCCAGAGAATTCGCCAGGTGCCTCTGAACGAGGGCTCGTGAACCCATCCCGAGATGCGTCCGTTTTCTGGCACAGGTAAGCAATTTTGCAAATAGCTGTCGGTAGCGAGGCATTCAGCCATGGCGTCGGGTAGGGGGAAGGACGAGCCAGTGCAATCGAGTGCAGGCTAGTATCACGATTTGATCGTGACTGTGTATGATTATAAACGAGTTGGGCCTCGTATTTGCAAACGATCGTGAACACTGGGCCAGTGCGGCAATGAAATGGGAATAACTGGAGCTAGAGAACAATGGAGACTGGACTAGGGGGCAAGGATATTAAAATGCCTGGTCTCTGGCTGCCAAATCCCTTTCCATCTTCTGCTACCAACAGACCGTCACATTGCGCGAGAGTCTCTGATAATATCGTGCAAAACCCGCGGCTCAGCGCTTGGAGTTGTGTTGTCACTGGCTTACAATGAGCTTATCAGCCAGCCGCCAGAGCTGAGACCCTGAAACTCAGGATTTGGACAGGGGTTACAGGTCATTATTTCGGTCTCAGGCATACGGCGCCAATCCTGGACTTCTTCGCCTGGACCCACCACGGCGGCTATTGTCTTTCCTCTTTATATCTCTCCATCTTATGTCTGAATGCTTCGTTGGGTGCGGGCTTTCGCGTCTCGAGTCTCGTCACAGAGGCCACGTTGAAGACCAGTTGCAGCCTCCATTTATCTCGTTGCTGGTGTTGCCAAGGCGTCGTTGGCCCTGACCTTATCTTTCACCTCAACACCTCAACTCGCTTAACAACTCAGTTGTCTCAGCCTTATCCGCCATGGCCCGTCCTTCGCCGCTGAAGGCCACCATTTGGGCCCTCGGAGGCCATTTCCCTGTATCTCGGTTTCATTTCTCTCCTCACTGTCCCCTTCTTGCAAAACCAGGTCATCTATCTCAACAGCGTTACATTGACCTGGTTCCAGGACATCAACGTTCCCGAGCAATGGGGTTTCCTTCACAACCAGGTCACCCCTTTCACTCTGCAGACTCAGGATGGCGAGACCCTGCATGCTTGGCACATCCTTCCCATAGGGCTGTATCAGAAACATGAACAGGAGCTGCTCGCTGAACCTCCTGGGATTGTCCCAGACATCAGCCAAAGCCTCGGGTTCAAGTTCCTCCGAGACGACCCAGGTGCTCTTCTGGTGCTGTATTTTCACGGAGCTGCGGGGACTCTTGGCTCTGGCTGGCGACCACCTAGCTATCGGGCTATGCATGCCGCGTCTCCTGACAAGATTCATACTGTCGCCATAGACTACCGAGGTTTCGGTTCAAGCACGGGCTCTACTTCAGAGGAAGGTCTTCTGATAGACGCCATCACCCTTGCCGAATGGGCTATGAAAGAAGCCCAAATTCCTCCTTCGCGAATAGTCATTTTCGGGCAGTCTCTTGGAACAGCTGTCAGTATTTCATTAGCACAGTATATGGCGGCCAAAGATGATCCTACTCTCTTTTCTGGCATGGTCTTGGTTGCTCCCTTTGTGGACGTTGAGCTTCTCACAGCGACATATCGCGTTGCTGGTACCATCCCGATTCTCGATCCTCTGGCCCAATTTCCCAGCTTGATGAGCCTTCTGCAAAAGTTCATCATTAGCAAGTGGTCAAGCAAAGACAAACTGGCCGACTTCATTGCCCGTGTTGAACAGTTGCCTGAAGAGGGGTCAAGATACCACATCACAATCATCCACGCCGAGGACGACTACGACATTCCATGGTCTCATAGCGAGAAGCTTTTCTGGCATGCAGTCAATGCCACTAGCTCAGAGGGTATAACGTATGAGAAGTTGGAGAAGGAGAAGGGATTAGAGAAGCTTCAATTAGGGGCTGGCGGGTGGCTTGTGAACCGTGAGACAAAGAAGGGTTCCATCAAAGAACATATCACAAAGTATGGGCTGCATGACAGGATCATGTCGTATCCAGTCGTTAGTTTGGCAATTTTACGAGCGTTTCAAAGAGCATAGATTAGATTTGAAGCTTTGAAACAGCATTTCACAGCTTTGATTAGACGTAGAACCTAGTTCAAGACCCATCCGTCGGATATCCTTTAGAGAGCACCTCTTTTGCAATGGATATGAGGTACGGCGTTTTTGGAAAGAGAATTGCAACAACCCTCAATCTATCTTGTATATCTTGATCGATCTGAACCTCCCCATTGCACGCTCACAACAAGTATCTGTAAGTCGGTGCCAAATCGCCCAGATCCATCTGCTCCTCTTCGGTAAGCTCTGTGTGCCGAGGGTTTTTCTCTCTTTCTCTATTGGCTGCCCAACACGATACAGCATATCCGATGGCTGCAATGATGGAAATGGTAGCAAAGCCAAGACAAATAGAGTAGCCAGAGACATATCGAGGAGCGTCCTTTTTAAGAAAAGAAAAAACAGCCACAAATCCGCCAAAGCTTCCAAAACTGACCAACCAGGCACCCCCAATAGCCCGGCGGTGATGACCACCGAGGTTCATATTGAACCAGCATGCGACAATTGGCATGGCGGTATAGCAACCCATGACCACCAGGAAGAGGGCCGCGTATTGGACCGAAGTATTGTCGTGAGTAGCGATCAGGATACTGAAGCCGATGATCAATACGCATATCGATGAAATGACGAATCCAACTCGATGGCGGGCCTTGTCAGATAGGTAGGCAAAGGCCATCGAGAATGCGAAAGCGGCAGCCCAAGGAGGAACACTGTGTAGCTGAGTCTGGATGGGACTATAGCCAAAAGTCCGAATGATGGTGGGTGAGAAATAGGCGTACGAGTAACCGGGGACAACGAGTCCGAGGTACATGAACCCTCCGAGAATGATCTTAAAGTCTTTGAAGATGTTGACAACATCACGAAACGTCGTTTTTCGGTCAGCACCAGATATACCCTGGTCAGCCTGCAGCCGAGCCGTAACATAGGCGCGCTCTTCTTGATTCAACCACTTGGCCTGCTCGGGAAACCCGGGCAGTAAGAAAAAGAAGATCAGGCTGGCGAAAACGGTTACGCCACCCTCGATGATAAATATCCAACGCCAGCCCATGTACCCTCGAACACCTTCTAGTTTGCCGATCGCGGCGGCAAGGAGGCCACCAAAGGCGCCAGCGAGGGTTGAGCTGTTGAAGAAAAAGGAATATCTGCGCTGAGCTTCATGTCGTCGATACCACATGCCGATGAGATAAAATGCTACACAATCGCATGTTAGTAAGCGTAAAAAAAAGCTACAGACGTTGAGGAGAGAAAACCAATACCTCCGGGAAATATTCCTGCCTCAAAGACGCCGAGGAAAAATCGAGTGGCAACCAACCCGCTATAGCTTGTGACAAACCCTTGGAGCAGCGTAACCAAGCCGAAACCGAACATGTTCATGCTCAACCAGACATTGGGTCTGAATCGTTTCAAAAGGATGTTGGAAGGGATTTCGAAGAGGATATAAGGGACGAAGAAGATGAGAAGTGCAACGTTGTATTTTGTTCCGTCGAGTTTGAGCTCTTCCGACAGGCCAAAGATGTTGGCGTTTGCAATGTTGACTCGGTCTACCAAAATGGCATGTTAGAAGCTTCCAGAAAAGCAAAACAATGGAATGGAGCGTTGGAGACATACCGAGAAAGGCCAAAATGTACATGAGACATAGGCAAGGAACAACATGAGTGTCGATCCGAAGGACGAGCTTGCGATCTGTTGTACAAGGCGGGCACACTAACTCGACGTTGGTAAGCTGACCTTGCCGCTCAGCATCAATTGATGCGGACGGCGATTCGCAGTTTCTTTTCTCGTTGAGTTGAGCCATGGCACCTGAGAAGTTGCTTTACGAGGAAGTTTGAATAACAATGGAGTGTAGGGCATGGACTATATAAGGCTGGCGTCATGAATCGTGTTTAGAGGTCGCGTCTAATGATTGTGTCTAAGGATCGTGTCTCGTGCGAGTCATACACAGGCTGACGAAACAAACCCCACGTTCGAAGTCCCGATCTACAATCTCTCCGCTTCCCCAGCCGCCTTGATCTCACTTCGGGAATCATGTTCGGCAGTGTCACCTCGGAGAATGAGATCCAAGATGGACCCTCGAGGCTGCATTGCTCGTTTCTTTCCCCAGACCATGATCTTGCGTTATGCACCAGGCCCCCAGATCTCTTACAGCTTCCCCGCATTTTGCTTCCCACTAGATGGGGTTGGGATGGCGCTGGTTAGTTTGACATGGTGGTGTCGGATCCTGTTCAATGCGGGGCTTGACAAAATCATGACCGAGCCAATCTCTGGAAATTAGTTTCGGGTTCCTCCCGTGGTTGAATGACCCATCAGTTGTCCCGAAGCCCGGAGTTGGAGTTAACTGGAGCGAGTTGAACCTTGAGTGATCTCTTCTAGTATGAGCCCCGGAAGGATGCCGAATTCTAACTAGGAAGCCTGAGCTTATGCTCTGTGTTTTCGATGGCAAGCTCTGTGATTGTACAAGGCACAATTACGCCATCATCGTTTCGAGTCGAATCTGTGAATTTGGATATATCTCCTCATTATTGTGACCCCCATGTAGATTTACGACAACTGGGTGTCAGAACAGTCCCCCTTTTCTTCCCCCAGACGCGCCATAACGCCACCTCCTCAGTCAAGCAAGCTGAATGTGGAATCTACGCCAAGGTTGACCAATACACATTCGAAGGGTGGAGAAGATGTGATAATGAAGAGATGGATGTTCTCCTGGTTCGCGGCAACGACTCCAGTCCCCACATCCTACCCCCATGTCAAACAAATGACAGGCGGGTGTTTTCCTTGTCGGGAAAGCGTAGTGGTGGTGGCTTTAATTCGGAGTGATAGACTTCGGCATCTGTGATCGGGTGACGGAAGCTCTGTCTCGGATAGTACCCGAAGCCGGGATCTACCCGATGAAGCATCTGTTCGCTTGGACTCTGAGCCACATGCCAATGCTGCTGTCACCCAAATAGTTAGCACTCCGATACGCTTGATAGTGTATGTGCCGTCGCTCGCATTGTGTGGGCTATGGGTGGGCTTAAGGTACGGGACACACCCGTGATGTCGTTTTATCGACCAAGTATCTAGTTTAGAGTGCGGTACAGTAGATCGGGCCGGCAAGAGAGGATGTATGCTGCTTCTCAGAGTTCAATCTGGTACCTAATCTATCTCTCAGTAGGTTATGAAACGTAAGCCACACGCTATTGTAAAGAAGTATGAGTACAGTAGCCGGTGAGGCCACAGATGACATTGTTGTTGAAACATCTTGAGACCCCCGCAAGATTGATTCATCTGCTTTATTTCAGTGATGCAAGAAATAAACACTATTGCTGGGCTAGAAAACTCTACAATCTCTTCAACCCACCTCTTTTAGCTGAATATTTCCTCGGCTACGTGGTTCTTCGTCATCCAGTAACTGCGCTCCGCTTTCGATGCGAGAATCTCAACCTGCCCAACACCGCAACTAAACCGAGGGCTTTTAATAAGACATTAAAGGCACTGAAGAAGATCGAACTTTCGATCACTAACTGAAAGTGGCCTGGTTAACTTCATCCGCGTCGAAGAGGATGCCCACTCGACACATTTGGGAAGTAGTGGTTCGCGGACATACAATGTCGTCAAAAAGCTAGTCTCATCTTCAAGCGAGGGAGAACTTTTGTCTCTGGATAGAGTAACCCCAGGCTCTTTTTCCGAAGGCATCCCCGGAGACGGCCCCAGAAGGGGGCAAGAAATGCCAAGTCATGGCTTTGCAGCGTGAGATCAGCGACACGGTAAGAGTTTTAGAGGTCTCGACCATGACCTCCCACCCATGATCTGATTTCTTGTTACCCATGACACAGACTTCCACTAGTAGATCCACCGATGGCCAGGGAATTGCTCAGGGTGGCTTGATAATGCGCTCGGGTGGTACCCGTTGTCACCGTAACCACACCAACCCCGTGGGAGAGTCCGCAGCGAAGGCGGAAAATGCTGGAGTATGTTCTGGGGATACGACATCCATGCTGCTTTCCCCGCAATCTCTGGTGCATCTGTCCGCTGATTTCATGTATCAGAATGGCTCACCTAGTCATCTAGTTCCCTTCGGCTTCGGCTAGACCGAGGCGTTGCGGATATCGCAGATCCGCAAGTGATAAGATTATAGAGTTTAGGAATACAGGCCCGCCAGGCCGGAAGAAGACCCTTTTTGGGGCTCAGGAAGATTTCGTCTGACTAGGGGAGAATAGTTTGATCCACACCGCGTGTGCGGCCTCATAAATAAATAGAACATCGAAGTCTTGAGACGATGACACCGATCATCAAGCAGATTCATACGCAGCAAGAGTACTTTTCTTGTGTGGATAGCTACAAACGTTTGATATCTCATTCTCGTTTTTAGTTAATCCTTGAGCCTTGCTGCGAGCAAGCACCTCATCGCCATGGTGCACGACAGTCATAATCTATCGGCAGCGGCACCTACATCGAGTATCCCCTGGTACAAGCAGAGCCATCTGCTCAAGCTCAACTACACCATCATATCCATGGTGCTTCTTGGTACTTACATCATAAGCTGTCCTGTTCCATCACTTCATACTGACTGGTCTGTGTAGCCTCTGCCAATGGATACGACGGCTCAGTCATGGGTGGCCTCTTGGCCTTTGGCACCTGGAACAAATTCATGAACTATCCCCAGGGAGCATACCTCGGCTGGATTTCGTCCATCTACTGGCTCGGCAACGGAGTCAGCTTTCCCATGGCCGCCTGGGTATCCGAACGATTTGGCCGGAAGCGCGGCATCTACGTAGGCTTCGTCCTGCTGGCCTTGGGCATTGGCTTGCAGGCCGGAGCCCAGACGGAAAAGATGTTTACCGTATCACGACTCATCGTCGGATTCGCTTCGGCTTGGTTAGGCAACGGCCCTCCGCTTCTGATCAACGAGGTTGCATACCCCACCCACCGGGCCGTCCTTAGTTCTGCTTTCATGTGCGGCTGGTACGTCGGCGGAACGATTTGCGGCTGGGCCACCTTTGCCTGCCGTGTCATCCCATCCGAGTGGTCCTGGAGAATTCCCGTTCTGCTGCAATGCGTGTTGCCCCTTATCGCTCTACCTGGTACCATCATGGCGCCAGAGAGCCCGCGTTGGCTTGTGAGCAAGGGACGAATCTCCGAAGCGACGCAGATCATTGCCGATAACCACAATGGAGGCGATCTCGAAGACCCGTTGGTTGCGTTCCAAATGGCTGAGATCGAGATGGCCATTACGCTGGAGAGAGAAGCTTCCGCCAGCGCCTCGTACGCAGATATGGTCAAGACGCACGGCAACCGTCGCCGAATGATCATTTCCATCTCTCTCGGCATTTTTTCGCAATGGTGTGGGAACGGCGTTGTTTCTTACTATTTACCCCTTGTTTTAAGCTCCGTAGGGTTGAAAACTGTTACGCAGCAGACTCTGATTTCTGCTTGCTTGAACGTCTGGAACCTCTTCTGGGCTGTCGCAGCGGCTCTGAATGTGGACCGCCTTGGCCGCCGTCCATTATTCCTGGCATCAGGAATTATAATGCTCATCAGCTACATAATCATAACCGGACTCAGTGGATCTTTTGCTACTACAGGCTCATCAAGCGTTGGCTTGGCCGTTGTACCATTTTTGTTTGTCTTTTATGCCGGTTATGATCTTGCACTGTACGTCATTCTAATTTTGAATAACCATTTGAACCATGCACTGATCCAGATAGAACACCTCTCTTGACCGCATATCCTTGCGAGGTTTGGCAGTTCAGCCTTCGCTCTCGTGGTCTGACACTGACCTGGTGCACTGGAGTGGTTGCCATTTTCTTCAACACTTTCATCAACGCGATTGCGCTTGAAGCTATTGGATGGAAGTATTATATCGTTTTCATCGTCATCATTGTTCTCTACATTCTCACGGCATTCTTTGCATATCCCGAGACACGAGGCCGCACCCTCGAGCAAATCACAACCATCTTCGACGAAGCAGAGGCTCAGGCCATGTTTGACGCGACGAGCAAGGTATCGAAGCAGGCCCGCGTCGAGATTGAGGATCAAAAAATGCAAGCTTAATTACGGGAGAAATCATTCTAGGCCTAAGAAACAGAGCTATTATTTGTACACTACATAATTTAACCAGCAGCAAGTCAAATCGGTTGAAGATAAATGTAGGAAAAGTACCAGTTCAGGGGCAACATACTCGCATCCATTTTGAACAACAAGCTTCCCTCTCCAGCTTCTCTCGCCTGAATTGTGAACTGGGCGGTGTAGATTGTCCAATCAGCGACCTGAACGCCACCCTCAGGGCTGTACTCGAAGACAACTTCGTCATCGGTGGCCACGCCGAACGTCAACAGGCTGAGGTCAGTTTGAGTCGGCAGACTGGTCCTCATCTTGAACTCCAGCTTATAGGATGCGTCGGCTTCGAGCTGGAATGTGGGGGCGTAGGTGGTGATGGCGCTTCCTGACGCGGCGTTGCCGATGATCAGGAATACGGGTTGGCCGGCGATGGTGTCGTGGTCGAGGTAGAAACTGCCTTTAGGGTCGGAAGTCAAAGACCAGTCGCTCACTGAGTCGGGAGAGGTGAAGTCGACATCGACAAGTGCGTTTGCTAGAAGGAAAACGTTAGCTGTATTGTTGAGATGGTAGTTACGAGGAAGTCTTACCGTAGCAATCAAAACACCCAACGTCATAAAACACTTCCCCGTTATTTTCATCGTCGGTAAAGCCCAAGTCGGCCAGCGCATTGTTATACATTTCGCATCTTCCTACTCCGACCTCTACGTATTTGAATGCCGCGCAGTAATCATTTGTCCCGCACCAGTTGGCACACTCGTCAAAGCTGAGCCGCTCCAAAGCGCCTACTTTCGAAGATGGGTTGGAGATGGATCCTACCTTGCCGCAGCTGAAGTCATCAGGCGCAGGGCCAATAGCCGTGCAAAAGGATGGAGCGACGGCGGTGGCGAGACCTGAAAGTGTGGATAGGGCCAAGACGGCCAAGGTCTTTGCGGATGACATGGTGAGTGGGTGGTGTTGTGAGAAACGGTATTGACTCGAATATGACACGAAGACTTTTTGTCGGTACTTTCCTTGTCAAACTTTCTCTTGAGCGGGCTTTGCAGCATGCGAGGCTGCTCACCAAGCATTTCTAGGGATATGCTGTGAATGAAATCGGCGACTGCTCAAAGTTGCGGTTGGTCAATGGTCCACGGCTAACTCAGTCTTGATCGAAATTACCATGTCAGCGGCGTCCAACATCACTGTCACTCTTTATCTTGGTCTCAGATCCATGTCCATCTTGACTACATTGCCAATCAAGGGCAATCTTTACAACCTAGGTCTAGGAACAATTTTGGTAAGCAGCCACAAAAGCACAATCACTGGCTAGCTCTCGTCTTGCATCGGGTTTCCCGGGATAAACATAGTCCTAGCACTGGGAACATCATCTGCATAAGGGATCAAGTCGAATCATTACGTGGTCTGTACTTTAGAGAACGCAATGAATCAGACTTCACTTTAATGCACTACGTTCTTAGCATAAATTTACACCTTCTT